>JAJQKJ010001858.1:0-189540 GCA_029574335.1 Rana kukunoris | reverse complement strand
CGGCCCAGGCCCCCTCCCCACAGCTCTTTTACATCCGGGGGGGGCGGCGGGATGGCGGAGAACAGGCGTCGCCACTCCTTCGGTCTTCTAGCCGTACTTCTGCCGGGGGGGGAAACACCCACCCATGCTCTCCGCCATGGCTCGCTGTGCCCCCTACCCCAAAATGAAGCTCTCTTTTACATCCGGGGGGGGCCGGCCGAAACAGCGGAGAACAACTGGGGTGTCGCCCCACGCTCGGGCTCCTCCGCTTCTGCCATGACGAGGCCAGGGCTTCTTCGAGCCGTCTTCGCCGGAGGCCCACTCTCCGGCTTCTCGACGTTGGTCTTCCGCCCGGGGTACACCTACCCCCCCCCCGGTCTTCGCCGCCGCCTTCCGCCGGGGAGAGAGACCCCCACCGATGCTCTCCCGCCATGTTCGGCCAGGCCCCCTACCCCAAACAAAAGCTCTTTTACATCCGGGGGGGCCGGCGGGAATGGCGGAGAACAACGGGGGCGTCGCCACTCCTCGGTCTTCTAGCCGTCTTCTGCCGGGGGGGGGAAACACCCACCCATGCTCTCCGCCATGCTCGACTGTGCCCCCACCCCAAAATGAGCTCTTTTACATCCGGGGGGGGCCGGGCCGAAAACAGCGGAGAACAACGGGTTCGCCCCACCTCGGCTCCTCCGCTTCTGCCTGGCTCACTCCCGAGGCCAGGGCTTCTTTTGCCGTCTTCCGCCGGAGGGCGCCACACTCCCGGGCTTCTCGACGTTGTCTTCCGCCGCGGGGGCCAGGCCTTCTCTTTGCCGCCCCCTTCCGATTTTTCGGCCTGGACGGGGGTCGCACATCCCATCCAGGACTTGGACGTCGCGGGCTTCTCGTCGCCGTTTTCTGCCGCTGCCTTCACCACGAAGCTCCGGCATGCGGCCCGTCTCTTCTCCGGGCGAGGGTCGAGCGGACCCTGCTTCGGCTTCTGCCTGGCTCCTACTGGGGCCAGCCGGCCGTCTTCCGCCGGAGGGCGCCACTCTCCGGGCTTCTCGACGTGTCTTCCGCCGCGGGGGCCAGGCCTTCTTCTTTGTTCGATTTTTTCGGCCTGGACGGGGTCGCACATCCCATCCAGGACTTGGACGTGGCGGGCTTCTCGTCGCCGTCTTCTGCCGCTGCCCCCTTCACCACGAAGCTCCGTGCTTGTTTGATGAGGGCAGCGGGCTTCCGTCGTCTTCTCCGGGGCGAGGGTCGTACATCCCACCCCGGATTTCGTCGCCGTCTTCTGCCTGCTGCCCCCTTCACCACGAAGCTCCGTGCTTGTTTGATGAGGGCAGCGGGCTTCCGTCGCAGTCTTCCGCCGCGGGGTGACACTCGCGGGCTTCTTCTTCCATTCGATGTTGACAACGGCGAGGTCCGCGCTGAAATGCCTTCTGAGCGGCGGGCAAGGACTTATATTGGCATTGGGCGTGGGCGTGGTTATGCCAACATGTGACCTTAACCCATGTGACAGTGATGTGACGTGACATCACTGTCACATGGTTAAGGTCACATGTTGGCATAACCACGCCCACGCCCAATGCCAATATAAAGTCCTTGCCCGCCGCTCAGAAGGCATTTCAGCGCCGGACCTCGCCGTGTCAACATCGAATGGAAGAAGAAGCCCGCGAGTGTCACCCCGCGGCGGAAGACTGCGACGAAGCCCGCTGCCCTCATCAAACAAGCACGGAGCTTCGTGTGAAGGGGGCAGCGGCAGAAGACGGCGACGAAATCCGGGGTGGGATGTACGACCCTCGCCCCGGAGAAGACGACGGAAGCCCGCTGCCCTCATCAAACAAGCACGGAGCTTCGTGGTGAAGGGGGCAGCGGCAGAAGACGGCGACGAGAAGCCCGCCACGTCCAAGTCCTGGATGGGATGTGCGACCCCCGTCCAGGCCGAAAAAATCGAAGGGGGCGGCAAAGAAGAAGGCCTGGCCCCCCGCGGCGGAAGACAACGTCGAGAAGCCCGGAGAGTGGCGCCCTCCGGCGGAAGACGGCAAAAGAAGGCCTGGCCCAGTAGGAGCCAGCAGAAGCCGGCGAGGAAATCCGGGGTGGGATGTACGACCCTCGCCCCGGAGAAGACGACGGAAGCCCGCTGCCCTCATCAAACAAGCACGGAGCTTCGTGGTGAAGGGGGCAGCGGCAGAAGACAGCGACGAGAAGCCCGCCACGTCCAAGTCCTGGATGGGATGTGCGACCCCCCGTCCAGCCGAAAAATTCGAAGGGGGCGGCGCAGAAGACCCTCAAAGTTCAAACCACCTTCAACCAGGTGAATGGGTAGGGGTACGATGTACCCCATACTCATTCACATAGGGTGGGGCCCGAAATCTGGGGGCCACATTATTAAACGGGGCTCCCAGATTCTGATTGGCTCGCCGCCCGCATACCCCGACAACCAATGGCTAGGGTTGTCGGGAAGAGGCTCTTGTCCCGATCGACATGGGGACAAGAGTGCTTTGGGGTGGGGGGGCAGCGCCCCCCTCCCCCAAAGCACACACTCCCCCATGTCGAGGCATGTGGTCTGGTACGGCTCAGGAGGGGGGGGGCCGCTCGCTCGTCCCCCCCCCCTTTCCTGTCCGCCAGACTGCATGCCTGGGATGAGGGCTTGGTACGGATCTGGGGGGGAACCCCACGCCGATTTTGGCGTGGGTTAACCCCTCACGTTTCCGGACCAAGCCGGAGAGCCTATTGTACCCCTGGGGGGGAAGCCGCGCCGGTTTTCACATTTGAAATTTTGGCGCGGAGTTCCCCTTCAGTGTCAGCGCAGCCCGAGAACAGTCTCGGAGCTGCCGTACGGCCGCTCCAGGCAGTGCAAACACTGCTACGCCGCCTGTATTTACCAAGGATTTCCCGGCGTTCTGAAGAGGCGCGCGGTGAGCTCCGATTTTTCCCTCTGCGCATGCCCAGTAATGCAAGTGAACCTTCCGAGGTTCTAGCGTACTTTGCAAGCGCCCGGGGATCGGGTCCCAAAGTGTCACTTTCCCTTTCAAATCGGCCCGCCACACAAGTTGAAACACATGTCACTACAACTTCCCCTGCATCACCCCCGCCCTCCCCCCCATAAACTCCCGCCCGAATCCCCGATGTTTACATAACTAAATGCCAGCACAGCCAGCTCTGTACTGGCGTGCTGTGCGCCCTGCTTCTGGGCGCATTAGGCACTTTAGTAAATGAGGAAACACGCTGCACTAGCAGCGTGTTTCTTTGGTAAAATGTCAAAAACAGGTTTACTCCTGCTTGTGCACCATGAGATCTTGGCGCACAAGGATTAGGTAAATCAGCCCCAATAGAAAATCCAACAGCACCTTTGCATGTAACAATGGGCTGATTTACCAAGCCTGTGCGCCAAGACTCATGGTGCACAAGCAGGAGTAAACCTGTTTTTGACATTTACCAAAGAAACACGCTGCTAGTGCAGCGTGTTTCCTCATTTACTAAAGTGCCTAATGCGCCCAGAAGAGGGCGCACAGCACGCCAGTACAGAGCTGGCGTGCGGCATTTAGTTATGTAAACATCGGGGATTCGGGCGGGAGTTTATGAGGGGAGGAGGGGGGTGATGCAGGGGAAGTGTAGTGACATGTGTTTCAACTTGTGTGGCGGGCCGATTTGAAAGGAAAGTGACTTTTGGGACCCGATCCCCGTGCGCTTGCAAAGTACGCTAGAACCTCGGAAGGTTCACTTGCATACTGGGCATGCGCAGAGGGAAAATCGGAGCTCACCGCGCGCCTCTTCAGTACGCCGGGAAATCCTTGGTAAATACCAGGCGGCGTAGCAGTGTTTGCACTGCCTGGAGCGGCGTACGGCAAGCTCCGAGCTGTTCTCGGGCTGCGCTGACACTGAAGGGGAACTCCGCGCCAAATTTCAAATGTGAAACCGGCGCGGCTTCCCCCCCAGGGGTACAATAGGCTCTCCGGCTTGGTCCGGAACGTGAGGGGTTAACCCACGCCAAAATCGGCGTGGGGTTCCCCCCCAGATCCGTACCAAGCCCTCATCCCAGGCATGCAGTCTGGCCGGACAGGAATGGGGGTGGGGACGAGCGAGCGGCCCCCCCTCCTGAGCCGTACCAGACCACATGCCCTCGACATGGGGGAGTGTGTGCTTGGGGGAGGGGGGCGCTGCCCCCCCACCCCAAAGCACTCTTGTCCCCATGTCGATCGGGACCAAGAGCCTCTTCCCGACAACCCTAGCCATTGGTTGTCGGGTATGCGCGGCGGGAGCCAATCAGAATCTGGGAGCCCCGTTTAATAATGTGGCCCCCAGATTTCGGGCCCCCACCCTATGTGAATGAGTATGGGGACATCGTACCGCTACCCATTCACCTGGTGAAGGTGGTTTGAACTTTGAGGGTCTTCTGCGCCGCCCCCTTCGAATTTTCGGCCTGGACGGGGGTCGCACATCCCATCCAGGACTTGGACGTGGCGGGCTTCTCGTCGCTGTCTTCTGCCGCTGCCCCCTTCACCACGAAGCTCCGTGCTTGTTTGATGAGGGCAGCGGGCTTCCGTCGCGTCTTCCGCCGACGGGGTGACACTCCCGGGCTTCTTCTTCGCCGGCTTCGATGTTGGACACGGCGAGGTCCGGCGCTGAAATGCCTTCTGAGCGGCGGGGCAAGGACTTATATTGGCTTGGGCGTGGGGCGTGGTTATTGCCAACATGTGACCTTAACCCATGTGACAGTGATGTGACGTCACATCACTGTCACATGGGTTAAGGTCACATGTTGGCATAACCACGCCCACGCCCAATGCCAATATAAGTCCTTGCCCGCCGCTCAGAAGGCATTTCAGCGCGAAGACCTCGCCGTGTCAACATCGAATGGAAGAAGAAGCCCGCGAGTGTCACCCCGCGGCGGAAGACTGCGTCGGAAGCCCGCTGCCCTCATCAAACAAGCACGGAGCTTCGTGGTGAAGGGTCCCGTTTCTAGGCAGCGGCAGAAGACGGCGACGAAATCCGGGGTGGGATGTACGACCCTCGCCCCGGAGGAAGACGACGGAAGCCCGCTGCCCCTCATCAAACAAGCACGGAGCTTCAGGCGGAAATGAAGGGGCAGCGGCAGAAAACGGCTTTGACGAGAAGCCCGCCACGTCCAAGTCCTGGATGGGATGTGCGACCCCGTCCAGGCCGAAAAAAAAATCGAAGGGGGCGGCAAAGAAGAAGGCCTGGCCCCCGCGGCGGAAGACAACGTCGAGAAGCCCGGAGAGTGGCGCCCTCCGGCGGAAGACGGCAAAGAAGCCCTGGCCTCGGGAGGAGCCAGGCAGAAGCGGAGGAGCCCAGGCGAGGACAACAGGGGGGCGACACCCCCGTTGTTCTCCGCTGTTTTCGGCCGGCCCCCCCCGGATGTAAAAGAGCTTCATTTTGGGGTGGGGGCACAGTTTTCGAGCATGGCGGGAGAGCATGGGTGGGTGTTTCCCCCCCCACCCCGGCAGAAAGACGGCTAGAAGACGGGGGAGAGTGGCGACGCCCCCGTTGTTCTCCGCCATTCCCGCCGGCCCCCCCGGATGTAAAAGAGCTTTGTTTGGGTAGGGGGCCTGGGGCCGAACATGGCGGAGAGCATCGGTGGGGGGGTCTCTCTCCCGGCGGAAGGCCCGGCGGCGAAGACCGGGGGGGGGGGTAGGTGTACCCCCGCGGCGGAAGACAACGTCGAGAAGCCCGGAGAGTGGCGCCCTCCGGCGGAAGACGGCGAAAAGAAGCCCTGGCCTCGGGAGGAGCCAGGCAGAAGCGGAGGAGCCCGAGGTGGGGCGACACCCCCGTTGTTCTCCGCTGTTTTCGGCCGGCCCCCCCGGATGTAAAAGAGCTTCATTTTGGGGTGGGGGCACAGTCGAGCATGGCGGAGAGCATGGGTGGGTGTTTCCCCCCCCCGGCAGAAGACGGCTAGAAGACCGAGGAGTGGCGACGCCCCCGTTGTTCTCCGCCATTCCGCCGGCCCCCCCCCCGGATGTAAAAGAGCTTTGTTTGGGGTAGGGGGCCTGGCCGACCATGGCGGAGAGCATCGGTGGGGGTCTCTCTCCCCGGCGGAAGGCGGCGGCGAAGACCGGGGGGGGGGTAGGTGTACCCCCCCGGCGGAAGGCGGCGGCGAAGACCGGTGCGGGGCTGGAGCCCCCCCGGCAGAAAACGTCTGGAAGACCGAGGGGCTCCGCCCCCGTTGTTCTCTGCTTCTTTCGGCCGGCCCCCCCCGGATCTGAAAGAGCTTATTTTGGGGTGGGGGCCTGGCTGGACATGGCGGAGATCATCGGTGGGTGTCCCCCCCCGGCAGAAGACGGCGAAGCCCGGGGCCCAATGGGCTGGTGGTGGGGGGTCCCGGCAGAAGACCCCCGGAGCTGACTAATAAATTATTTTTTTCTGTGTGTTTTTTTTTGTGTTTACACTTTTCCACCCGGTGAATGGGTAGGGGTACGATGTACCCCATACTCATTCACATAGGGTGGGGGGCCAGAATCTGGGGGCCCCCTTAATATAGGGGGCTCTCAGATTCTGATAAGCCCCCCGCCCGCATACCCCGACAACCAACGGCCAGGGTTGTCGGGAAGAGGCTCTTGTCCCTTTCGACATGGGGACAAGAGTGCTTTGGGGTGGGGGGGCAGTGCCCCCCTCCCCCACAGCACACACTCCCCCATGTCGAGGGCATGTGGTCTGGTACGGCTCAGGAGGGGGGGGGGCGCTCGCTCGTCCCCACCCCCATTCCTGTCCGGCCAGACTGCGTGCCTGGGAGAAGGGTTTGGTCTGGATCTGAGGGGGAACCCCACGCCGTTTTTTGGCGTGGGTTTAACCCCTTATGTTCCAGATCAAATCTAAGAGCCTGTTGTGCACCAGAAGGGGGACCCCCACGCCGTTTTTTTTTGGTAATTTGGGGTGGAGTTCCCCTTTATCCCGGTCCTGTCCGGGGGGGGGGGGGAATGCCTGCTCGTCTGTCCCTACAATGTATGAACAGCGATCTGTCATTTCCCCTACACAGTCCCACCCCCTTTACAGTTAGAACACACCCAGGTAACATATTCAACCCCTTCCGCGCCCCCTAGTGTTAACCCCTTCCCTGCCAGTGTCATTTTTATAGTAAGCAATGCATTGATATACCATTGCTCGCTACAAAAATGCCAAATCTCACAAAAATGTGTCCGCCACAATGTCGCATTAGACAGAAAAAACAAATGATAGCCACCATTACTAGTAAAACAAAAAATTATTCCAAAAAAAACCCATAAGACCAACCCCTACTTAGAACTTTTGCCCAAACCAATCAAACGCTTATTGTGATTTTTTGCAACCAAAAAGATGTCCAAGAATACTTATCGGCCTAAACTGAGGGCAAACATTTTTTGAATATATTTTGGGGAGATTTATTATAGCAAACCGTAAAAAAGATGTTTTTTTAGTTACCAAATTGTCGCTATATTTTTGGGTCAAGCAAGAATAAAAAAAAAATAAGAAAAAACGCAGAGGTGATCAAATACCACCAACAAAAAAAAAAAATTAATTTTAGGAGGGCAGTACGGGGGGGGGGGGGGGGGGAGGATGAGGACGCCAATTTTTTTGGGGGCCACGTCGCACAACCACGCAATTGTCAGTCAAAATGACGCAGTGTTGAAATGCAAAAAATGGCCCCGTCAGTGACCAGTAATATGCTCTGGGGCTCAAGTGGTTACAAATTAAGAATACACTAAAGTTAGCCCAATTTATGGCCATAATGTGAAAGATGATGTTACACCGAGTAAATAGATACCCAACATGTTACACTTTAATATTGCACACACTCATGGAATGGGCCAAACTTCAGTACTTGAAAATACCCATAGGCAACGCTTTTTTATGTGTTTCAGGTTACCAGTTTAGATTTACAGAGGAGGTCTAGTGCTAAAAGTATTGCTCTCGCTCTAACGTACGCTATGATACCTCACATGTGGGGTTTGAACGGGGGTTCAATATGTGGGCGGGGCTTACACATTTAAGGCCCGCCCCCATATATGGAAACATTCTTCAAACCACACATGTGAGGTATCATAGCGTGCGTAACAGCAAGAGGAATATTTATAGCACTAGACCTCATCTGTAAATCTAAACTGGTAACCGGAAACAATAAAAATGCTGCTTGTTCGCTTCTGACTGCGAGCTACTAGGGACAGGGGCGTTTAAATTATTACTATTTAGGTTTGTTACGTAAAAATTCTATAAGACCTCCCGTTCAGCTTGTAAAGCATCACTTCATGGGGACAAAAAAAAAATTTAACACCTCTAATGCTTTCATCCGCCATTGCAGATTTGATTCTGGTACTGCATTTCGAGTGAACTGGGCATGCTCGAACAGTTAGAAAAAGAAGTTGGAAGTTTCATCCTGAAAATGACTTGCATCTTTCTGAGCATGCTCAGAAAGCTGTTTTTTTGGCTTAGTAATTTAAGGACATCCTTAACAGGTGTAAGCAGTTCCAAGTGCACACAAACTAGAGGCTGACATTTCTTCATGTGTTTCCAATTGGTTCATTAGCACACATGTTATAAAAAGCGTGGATACTGCACGTGTCAGCTGCCCCTCAGAGGGGGCAGATTTGCTGGCTGGAAGGAATGGCGGAGTGAAACAGAGATGTTTTGGAGCAAGTTTTGTATTTTTTGATGTTTTCTCTGCTACATAATTTTGCTAAATGTTTCTCAAGATGTTAATGACTAATGTTTTAATCCTGTGGGTCTATCCTGTTATTTCAAAAGCATGATTTATTTTCCAATGACTGTGAAATAAACGTTGGTCTTTTTTGTTTTTAGGTGTTTTTATATATTTTTGGTGTGTTTATTTGTAATTTTTTGTTTTGCTTTCCTTGTTTTGTGGACCAATAAAATTACTTTCAAATTTTGAAGTTTGTTTTGTGATATTTTTTTCATGCTATGGATTTCAACCGCTGCAGCTGAACTAGTTTGGGCCTAAACCATCAAGTGTGATTTGTCTCTAAGCTCTTTCCTGGTGTGTATGCATGAAATGTTTAGTCACCAGAAAAGGAAGGACAAAGCGGTAAGTAATGTTTCCTAGAACTGATGTCCAGACTGACTTTTTAAAGCACATGTGCAAGATGTAGGAAAAGCTGCAAACAGGGCCTGTTGGAGGGGGGGGGGGGGGGTGTGGTTGGTGTTTTTAGGCTGGACAGGCTTGAAGTGCTGATTTACAGCGCTGTGCTTGAAACTAGCACAAGACAATCCTATTCTAATTGTGGGTTGTTTGAGGGAAGCCAATTGAGTGTTAGAACCCCTGCTAGTGTTTTTAGGTTGGGCTTTGTGTCCCTTTTCCTAAAATTGGCTTCACTTCCTGTCACACAGCTGAACAGGAAGTGAGGTTAAAACCCTACCAATGGTCTTTTCTTCGGGGCACAGGTCAATCTAACTAGTGTCACCATTAAGCAAATTGCACTGCAGTGTACACCCCAAATGATTAGTTACTTTGGGGTTTAGTAAAGGCAAAGCCGCTCTGCAGTAGAAGCGTAGGCAATGAAAATCAGAAGGGAAGCACTGATGGTTTTTACTTCCAATCCCGCCAAGTTTTGAGTTTTCTTCCTTGCTTGTCCACTTGTAGTGCAAAGTGGATTTGCCTTTAGTAAATGGACCCCAAAGTCCAAGATTCTACTAATTTGGGGTGTACACAGCAAAATGCCATTTCCAAAATGGGAAACTATTTATATTGATCTGTGTGTCCCCAACAAAACATTACTCAGGTGTTTCCCTCACTTCCTGTTTGGCTGTGTGGCAGGAAGTGAATGAATTAAGTAGAAAGTGACAACATTTGTGAGGTGTCTTTACCCTATCAGGGGTGCAGGCATCCCCAAAACAAACATGAAAATAGTTGATTTAACATTGGGTGGTGTTTGTGGGGGTCCCTAACACACATTCATACATATTAGCAACGCTGGATCGTGGCCTATTGGCATGGTTATATTTTCTTAAGCCTCTCAATAAAATGATCTGAAATTTGGGGTTAAACTGGAACAATAATCATCACTTTTATTTTTTGGATTTCTTTCATTTTGGATAGAGTTGGTGGGGGGGGGGGGGGGGTTAGAAGCTCTGTCAGTTTATTTTGTATTATCCCTGTCCGTTTGGGGAGATTGGCCTTCACTTCCTGCCCCATAGCCAAACAGGAAGTGATCGAAAAAGTAGGCAAATTAAGGGCCCCCCCAAGTCCCCCCCCACAGAACTTGTGTGTGTCCCCTGAAAATTCCTGGGTGGGTCATAAAAAAACAGGGTGTGGGCCTTGACAGGAAGGGTGGGTCATTTTTCTATTAGGGGGGTGCCAAAATTTGGTCAGGCCTAGGGCAGCACAAAACCTAAATATCCTACTGCACATTAGGGCTTATTTAGACAGGATCCAATTTACAGCATGTTTTTAGATTGTGGGAGGAAACCCGCACAGGGAGAACATGCAAACTCCAGGCAGATAGTGTCACGGGCGGGATTCGAACCAGCAACCCTTTTGCTGCTAGGTGAACATGCTACACACTACGCTACTGTGCTGAACGAACATGATTGCAGCTGAAAGCATGAGATGTTTTTTTTTTTACCAATTCCATGATTTCCAGCCTGGAGGACAGATGTGGGGTCTAATTGACCCCGCCTTTCTCTATAAAGAGGACCTGTCACACACTAGTCCTATTACAAGGGATGTTTACATTCCTTGTAATAGGAAGAAAAGTGAAAAATAATACAAACAAAGGGACAAACAAGTGCAAAAAATAAAATATTAAGTAAAAAAATAAAATAACAAAGGAATTTAAATGCTCCTGTCCCTAGTAGCTCGCACTCAGAAGCGAACACGCATGCAAGTCCCACCCACATATGTAAACATCCTTCAAACCCCACATGTGAGGTATCATAGCGTGCGTTAGAGCGAGAGCAATAATGTTAGCACTAGACCTCCTCTGTAACTCAAAAGTGGTAACCTGAGAAAAAAAGTCAAGCGTTGCCTATGGAGATTTTTAATAACGAAGTTTAGCGCCATTCCATGAGTGTGCGCAATATGAAAGCGTGACAAGTTAGGTATCTATTTACTCGGTGTAACATCATCTTTTACCTTATCCCTAAAAATTGGCCTAGCTTTACTGCTTTCTTATTTTGTCATTCATGAAACAGGTTTTTTTTTTTGGAAAGCCAAAAAAAAAAAAAAACGTTAGAAAATTTTTGGCACAAATACTGTTGGAAATGTGTCCGAAAAAAAATGGCCGCCACTTTATTCCCTAGGGTGTTTGTTAATAAAATATATATAATGTTTGGGGGTCCTGAGTAAGTTTCAAGGAAGAAAATATAATTGTTACATGAAGGAGAGAAGTGCCAGAATAGGCGCGGTATGGAAGTGGTTAAAGTGCACCAATAAAAGTGAAAAATTCCTTGAAATTTCGTACCATGGGGGGGGGGAGGCAATTAGGGGCGCCATCAGGAATTATGGGGCCCCTTACACAGCTTCAGGCATGGGCCCCCTGGAGCAGAGAAGGGGGGGTGCCGCTAGGGGGGGGGGGTGCCGCCTGATATTAAGAAGGGGGGGGGCTGCCGCAATTTGATAAGCGGGGGGTTCCTTTACTAAAAAATACATATAGAAAAATATATATTAAAAAGGGTGGTAGCCATCCGGGGGCCCTGGGGACCACTGGGCCCTTTAATAAAAAGAAACTTCTGGGCTCTTTAATGAAAAATAAATTACAATATCTACATATATAAAATAATAAAAAAGGGGGTTGCCTTGGGAGCTCTGGGCCCTTTAATAAAAAATAACTACCAAAAATCTAAAAAAAAAATAACATTGGGTGGGAGCTGTGGTGGCTCAACGTGAATGGCACTGCGCTGACAAGCCGTTCACCTCTGCAGCCAAGGGTTCGGATCCCGGTCTCGGCTACATATGAATTGAGTTTGGTGGTGTCAGCCCGGCTCCCGGTGGGTGTGCTATGCAAGGTACGCCTGTGCTTAGTATGCCCACCCCCCCCCCCCCCCCCACAAAAAAAACACCACACTTGCACACACTTTGGCCATGAGGTCTCCTAAAATAAAGGGAGGCGAAGGACCTACAGGGCTGGCTGGGTGGGCTACACTCCTTCATAGGGGGAGTCCCTCTGTCCCATCGGGCTCCCAAGTGTAGCAGGTGGGGTGAGTGGGAGGCCCCCCTCACACCCACCATTGCCACCGGGGGCATGGAGAAGGATGGCGATTGCAAGTCCAGCTCCTCTCTCTCGACTTCACGCACAAAATACACTTTAAAAAAGAAATTAAAGTAAAAAGTAACAAACCTGGGGAAAATGTTTATAACATTTTTAGAAGCAAAAAGGTTGTCATCTGGGGCCCTCTGGGAGCTTTCAAAATTATATTATATATATATATGTTTAAAAAATAACCAAAAAATATATCATATGTTTTTTTTTTTTTGATTTTTTTGTAAAGGTGGGGGGTTGTCATCTGGAGCCCTGGGGATCTCCGGGCCACTGGGGACCAGGCCACTGGGGACCTCCAGACCCCTAAACCAAAACATTGGCCCTTTAATAACAAAAAATTTGGGGGGTTGCCACCCGGGGCCCTGGGGACCTCCAGACTGCAAAAAAATATTAAATTCCAAAAATTGGCCCTTTAATAAAAAATCCTACAAAAACCAACTAACAAATATATATACAAAAAAAAAAAAGAGGGGGGGTTACCATCTGGGGCGCTGGGGGGCCTCCAGGCATCTGGGCACCTCCGGACCCCCGGGCCCCTTACAGGTGTACAGGGCCGCCATCATGAATTTTGGGGCCCCTTACACAGCTTCAGGCATGGGCCCCCTGGAGCAGAGAACCGGGGGGGGGGGGGTGCTGCCGCATGAAATTGAGAAGCGGGGGGGGGGGTGGTGCCGCAAATTGAGGAGCGGGGGGGCCCTTTACAAAAATTTTGACAGAAATAAGAAATAAAGAAAAATATATATAAAAAAGGGGGGTAGCCATCCGGGGCCCTGGGGACCTCTGTGCTCTTTATCAAATAAAAATACAAAAGAGAGAAAATACATATATATATATTTTTTAAATATAACATTTATCGAAAAAAAGTAAAAAAACAAGGGGGTAGCCTTCCAGGGCCCTGGGGACCTCTGGGCCCTTTCCTTAAAAAAAAAATAAACAAATATATTTAAAAAATATATATTTTTTTTTAAATATATATATTTTATTTAAAAAAAAGGGCTTGCCATCTGGGGCCCTTAGTGGCCTCCGGGCCCCTGGGGACCTTCGGAGCCCTTAAACAAAAAAAAAAAAAAAAAAATTGTTTTTTTTGTTTTAGGGTGGTTCCCATCCGGGCCCCTGGGGGCCCCTGGGGACCCCCGGGCGGTGTAATGCCTGTACCCCCCTAATGGCGGCCCTGCAGGTGTACTGCCTGTACCCCCCTGATGGCGGCCCTGGGTGTAATGTCAGCATGTGAAAAATGACATTCTGAAGGAAAAAAGCCATTTAAAACTGACTCGCGGCTATAATGAATTGTCAGCTCCTTGGAATTTGCAGGAGAATTCATTCATTAAAAACACCAAAAAAAAGCGTGGGGGTCCCCCCAAATTCAATAACCAGACCCTTTAGGTCTGGTATGGATATTAAGGGGAACCCCGCCATCAATTTTTAAAAAAAATGACGTGGGGTTCCCCCCAAATATCCATAACCAGACCCTTCAGGTCTGGTGTGGAATTTAAGGGGAACTCCACTCCAACTAAAAAAAAAAATGGCGTGGAGTCCCCCCTAAAATCCACACCAGACCCCTTATCCGAGCACGTTGACCTGGCCGGCCGCAGAAAAGAGGGGGGGACAGAGCGCGGCCCCCCCCCTCTCCTGAACCGCACCAGGCCACATGCCCTCAACATTGGGAGGGTGTTTTGGGGTGCCCCCAAAACACCTTGTCCCCATGTTGATGAGGACAAGGGTCTCTTCCCCACAACCCTTGCCCGGTGGTTGTGGGGGTCTGCGGGCAGGAGGCTTATCGAAATCTGGAAGACCCCTTTAACAAAGGGGCCCCCCAGATCCCGGCCCCCCCCCTGTGTGAAATGGTAATGGGGTACCTTGTACCTCTACCATTTCACGAGAAAAAAAAAAGTGTAAAGTGTTAAAAAAGACAAGAGCCGGTTTTTGACAAGTCCTTTATTATCTTCTTTCTTCTTTCCTTCGGGTTTCTTCTTCCTCCTCCTTCTTCTTCCTCTGCTTCTGTCTTGGGTCTTCTATTCCCGCATCTTGCCCGGCGTGTTCTTCATCTTCTTCTCCTTCCGCTGTCCTTCTCGTCCGCATCTTCTTCTTCTTCTTTGCCGGAGCGGCCGCTTCCAATTGAAATCCCCGCTGTCTGCCGGACCACGCCCCCCCCTCTGACGCCACGGGCAAGCTCTTAGGAGTGTGCTGCCAGTGCGTCAGAGGGGGGCGTGGTCACATGTCAGAGGGCGGCCAATTCAATTCGAAGCTCGTGCGCGGCTTTTTCTTTGCCAGAGTCGCCGCTTCCAATTGAATTGCCCGCTTTCTGGAACATGTGACCACGCCCCCTCTGACGCACTGGCACCACACGGGGACTTTCCTAAGAGCTTGCCCGTGGCGTCAGAGGGGGGGCGTGGTCCGGCAGACAGCGGGGATTTCAATTGGAAGCGGCCGCTCCGGCGAAGAAGAACAAGAAGAAGATGCGGACGAGAAGGACAGCGGGAGGAAAAGAAGATGGAAGAACACGCCGGGCAAGATGCGGGAATAGAAGACCCAAGACAGAAGCAGAGGAAGAAGAAGGAGGAGGAAGAAGAAACCCGAAGGAAAGAAGAAAGAAGATAATAAAGGACTTGTCAAAAACCGGCTCTTGTCTTTTTTAACCCTTTACATTTTTTTTACTCGTGAAATGGTAGAGGTACAAGGTACCCCATTACCATTTCACACAGGGGGGGGGCCGGGATCTGGGGGGCCCCTTTGTTAAAGGGGTCTTCCAGATTTCGATAAGCCTTCCGCCCGCAGACCCCCACAACCACCGGGCAAGGGTTGTGGGGAAGAGACCCTTGTCCTCATCAACATGGGGACAAGGTGTTTTGGGGGGCACCCCAAAACACCCTCCCAATGTTGAGGGCATGTGGCCTGGTGCGGTTCAGGAGAGGGGGGGGGCCGCGCTCTGTCCCCCCCTCTTTTCTGCGGCCGGCCAGGTCAACGTGCTCGGATAAGGGGTCTGGTGTGGATTTTAGGGGGGACTCCACGCCATTTTTTTTAAATTTGGGGTGGAGTTCCCCTTAAATTCCACACCAGACCTGAAGGGTCTGGTTATGGATATTTGGGGGGAACCCCACGTCATTTTTTTTTAAAATTGACGGCGGGGTTCCCCTTAATATCCATACCAGACCTAAAGGGTCTGGTTATTGAATTTGGGGGGACCCCCACGTCATTTGAATAATTATTTTAAATTTCGTACCATGGGGGGGGGGGGGAATGTCAGCAGGTGAATAAAGCGCACTTTTCCTGCGGTTAGAAATATGTCTTTGCACAAAATGACATTCTGAAAAAAAAAAAAAAAAAAAAAGCCATTTAAAACTGACTCGCGGCAATAATGAATTGTCGGCTCCCGGCAATTGCAGGAGAATTCATTCATTAAAAAAAGGGAAAAATAAAGCGTGGGGGTCCCCCCAAATTCAATAACCAGACCCTTTAGGTCTGGTATGGATATTAAGGGGAACCCCGCCGTCAATTTATTAAAAAAAATGACGTGGGGTTCCCCCCAAATATCCATAACCAGACCCTTCGGGTCTGGTGTGGAATTTAAGGGGAACTCCACCCCAAATGTAAAAAATAAATGGCGTGGAGTCCCCCCTAAAATCCACACCAGACCCCTTATCCGAGCACGTTGACCTGGCCGGCCGCAGAAAAGAGGGGGGGACAGAGCGCGGCCCCCCCCTCTCCTGAACCGCACCAGGCCACATGCCCTCAACATTGGGAGGGTGTTTTGGGGTGCCCCCCAAAACACCTTGTCCCCATGTTGATGAGGACAAGGGTCTCTTCCCCACAACCCTTGCCCGGTGGTTGTGGGGGTCTGCGGGCAGGAGGCTTATCGAAATCTGGAAGACCCCTTTAACAAAGGGGCCCCCCAGATCCCGGCCCCCCCCCTATGTGAAATGGTAATGGGGTACCTTGTACCTCTACCATTTCACGAGTAAAAAAAATGTAAAGGGTTAAAAAAGACAAGAGCCGGTTTTTGACAAGTCCTTTATTATCTTCTTTCTTCTTTCCTTCGGGTTTCTTCTTCCTCCTCCTTCTTCTTCCTCTGCTTCTGTCTTGGGTCTTCTATTCCCGCATCTTGCCCGGCGTGTTCTTCCATCTTCTTCCGCTGTCCTTCTCGTCCGCATCTTCTCCTTCTTCTTCTTCGCCGGAGCGGCCGCTTCCAATTGAAATCTCCGCTGTCTGCCGGACCACGCCCCCCCCTCTGACGCCACGGGCAAGCTCTTAGGAAAGTCCCCGTGTGGTGCCAGTGCGTCAGAGGGGGGCGTGGTCACATGTTCCAGAAAGCGGGCAATTCAATTGGAAGCGGCGACTCTGGCAAAGAAAAAGCCGCGCACGAGCTTCAAATTGAATTGGCCGCCCTCTGACATGTGACCACGCCCCCCTCTGACGCACTGGCAGCACACTCCTAAGAGCTTGCCCGTGGCGTCAGAGGGGGGGGCGTGGTCCGGCAGACAGCGGGGATTTCAATTGGAAGCGGCCGCTCCGGCGAAGAAGAAGAAGAAGGAGAAGATGCGGACGAGAAGGACAGCGGGAGGAACAGAAGATGGAAGAACACGCCGGGCAAGATGCGGGAATAGAAGACCCAAGACAGAAGCAGAGGAAGAAGAAGGAGGAGGAATAAGAAACCCGAAGAAAAGAAGAAAGAAGATAATAAAGGACTTGTCAAAAACCGGCTCTTGTCTTTTTTAACCCTTTACATTTTTTTTCTCGTGAAATGGTAGAGGTACAAGGTACCCCATTACCATTTCACATAGGGGGGGGGCCGGGATCTGGGGGGCCCCTTTGTTAAAGGGGTCTTCCAGATTTCGATAAGCCTCCTGCCCGCAGACCCCCACAACCACCGGGCAAGGGTTGTGGGGAAGAGACCCTTGTCCTCATCAACATGGGGACAAGGTGTTTTGGGGGGCACCCCAAAACACCCTCCCAATGTTGAGGGCATGTGGCCTGGTGCGGTTCAGGAGAGGGGGGGGGCCGCGCTCTGTCCCCCCCTCTTTTCTGCGGCCGGCCAGGTCAACGTGCTCGGATAAGGGGTCTGGTGTGGATTTTAGGGGGGACTCCACGCCATTTTTTTTTTAATTTGGAGTGGAGTTCCCCTTAAATTCCACACCAGACCCGAAGGGTCTGGTTATGGATATTTGGGGGGAACCCCACGTCATTTTTTTTTTAAAATTGACGGCGGGGTTCCCCTTAATATCCATACCAGACCTAAAGGGTCTGGTTATTGAATTTGGGGGGACCCCCACGCTTTTTTTTCCCTTTTTTTAATGAATGAATTCTCCTGCAATTGCCGGGAGCCGACAATTCATTATTGCCGCGAGTCAGTTTTAAATGGCTTTTTTCCTTTGAAAAATGACATTTTGTGCAGAGACAGTTCTAACCACGGGAAACATGCGCTTTTTCACATGCTGACATTAGAGCCCCCCATAGTACGAAATTTAAAGGAAAATTACACTTTTATTATTGCACTTTTAGCATTATTAAAATCACTGCTCCCGAAAAAACGGCCGTTTTAAAAAATAAAAAAAGCATTGGTACATGTCCCCTGGGGCAGGACTGAGGTCCCCAAACACTTTTTAGGACAAAACTTGCAGATTAGCCTTTAAAATTCACTATTAAGATTTCCCCCATAGACTTATACAGGGAGTTCGGCGGCGGCTTTAGTTATCAATCACATCGCGCTGCTGCTGCCGCCGGTTCATGCGCCTAATTAGGGCTTCATCCAGCGCACTAATTAAGGCATGTACCGGCGCAGCGCAGATTCATTAGTAAATCAGCCCCCATGTTTCTTTGAATGTTCAATGTAATTAGATGTGTGTGCAGACAACTGCAATTAACCCTGTAACCCCCTTTTGTGGTGATAACTGTAAATAAGTGTGTTGTATGTCATTTACAGTTTTCACGGTGCAACAGTGCGATGGTGCTACGGTGCTTACGATATTCATGTTTACGGTGCTCAAGGAGATAAAGAGAACAATATTCAACCCTGCTGCGCACCTTTGTCGCAAAAGAATAAAACTACTGCACCCGTCAGAAGCTCTCCTCTTGTTATTTATTCGATGCCATAGGGGCCGTAACACCGGTTTTAAATGCCTTTTTTTCCTTTCAGAAATGACACTTTGTGCAGAGACAGTTCTATGTACGGGAAACATGCAATATTTCACATGCTAACTTTACACCCCCCCTAGGTACGAAATTTAAAGTAATATTTCACTTTTATTGCTTCACTTTTAGCATTATTAAATTCACTGCTCACAAAAAAACGGCCGTTTTTTAAAAAAAAAATTGCATTGGTACATGTCCCCCTGGGGCAGGACCCAGGTCCCCAAACACTCCACTGGGGCAGGACCCGGGTCCCCAAACACTTTTTAGGACAATAACTTGCATATTAGCCTTTAAAATGAGCACTTTAGATTTCTCCCAGAGGCCGCGTACACACGACCGGTTTTCTCGGCAGATTTCAGCAAGAAACTCGATGAGAGACGTATTCTGCTGAGGAAACCGGTCGTGTGTACAATTTTCGCCGAGAAACCCGTCAAGGAACTCGTCGAGCCAAAAAGAGAGCATGTTCTCTATTTCCTCGATGGGCAATAGGAAAATTTGGCTCAACAAGTTTTTTGACTGCCGAACAAGGAACTCGACGGGGAAAATGATGTGTTTCACCCGTCGAGTTTCTCGGTCGTGTGTACACGGCCATAGACTTTAACAGGGTGTTTTTCGAATTTGCCACGAACACCCCAAATTGTCCGTTGTTCAGCAAACAGGCAATGTTTGAGTCGAACGTGAGTTTGACTCGAACTCGAAGCTCATCCCTACTGCTTAATATATTGCACCAACTTTTAGATGCCATTGTAAGGAGATTCTCTTTTATTCACTTTATGACCACTGACAGGTTACAACTTTGTATGTACGGATTGCATGGGTTATTACCAACATGTGGTGAACATTTCAAGTCAATAGCACCTTTATAAAAGCAATTGTGTTTTTTTTCAATGATGTAGAGCACAGGTGTCAAATACAAAGCCCGTGGGCCGAATCCGGCCCTCCAGGCCATTTCATGTGGCCCTCGCACCTCTCCTGAAGCTGAAAAGAGAGCTTCAGTGCTCTAGACCTCCTCCAGGTCCTTCCTTTCTGCTTTCAAGCAATGCATCCAGCTTCTTCCCAGCAGCAGCATAAGGAAAGGGGGGTACACTGATGTAAGGGAAAGTAGGGGACTCAACTTCTGATGGTGGGGTGGCTCTTGACATCTAATGTAAGTGGAGGGGGATGCGCTGGACATCTAATCTTACAGATACAACGGGCCCTTTTGAGGGCAATCGATGCTGATGCGGCCCGCGATGAAATAGAGTTTGACACCCCTGATGTAGAATATTTCTAAGTCTCATTTGTTCTCAATAGTTTTTGGTTTTAGTACAAATACAATTAACATTTCTTTCACCAAACGTAAAAAAGAAACACAAAAAGTGACCACCTGTATTAAAAAAAAAGAAATTTTTATTATTATTTTTTTATTTATTTTTTACTTAATCAAATTACAAACATGATTCATGAATGTTTCCAAAGAATTTGTAAAAGTAAATGGCAATTCCTATAAAATTCTAAATAAACGTACAAAAAAAGAATCAACAGTAAGATATTCAGCCCAACACGGCAACAACAAATGCAAAACTGGATTGGTACATCATCGGTACACAAACACTGAACAACCAATGAGCAGTACAAATCCACAATGTACAGTAATAACAGTTGTTTGAAGGGTCAGTCCACACAGTTCTGGGTGGGTATGATACTTAAATTACTCTCTGGGTTCTTATATATGTTCATGGGTCTCACAAGGAGACTTCTACAGCTGCTCTGCCCCCTGCCATGGTTCCTTTTCAAGGGTCCATTTTTCTCTGTTAACTTATTTTACATCATAGATTCAACAGCAGTGGCTGTAGATCCATACGGACGCACCTCCACTATCCATGCCCCCTAATCTACATGCAGGGCACCGGACGCATGGATTTCAATCAGGGTTTCTTTTTTTTAAGCATGTGATTATAGCCAGAAGCTCTAATAGGCTTCAAAAAAGGATGGGCTCAGGGCGCAGAGCACTGTGCCCAGAACTCACCCAGTTGTGTGACTATAGCGAATGAATATTTGCTATTGTCACAGTGATTCTCCTCCCGGCCAATCAGGAAGCGGGTCGTGAGACCCATTTCCCGATTGGCTGAAAATAGAAGCATTCCAATCGGCCTAGGATAAGGAGGGAGGAGATGCTGGGATGCCACCGCCCGTCGTCATAGATGAGGTAAGTGCCGGGTTGGGAACCGTCTGACCGACCTGACAGGGGGTGGTTGCGGGTGATCCGATCGGGGGGGGGATGGCTGTGGGTGCACTGTTTGCCACCCCCCCCCCAAAATATACCACCAGCCACAACTGTTTTACAGGAAGAATGAGATTTGATGGTAAAGGGGGCAGATGGAGGAAAATACAGCAAAGATCTCCCACTAATTGACCCAGGACATATAACAAGCCAGTTGGTCATTTAACCCACTAGCATCCAACCATAGCTAAAACACTGGGGTGCGTGAACAGCCCTCAAGAATATTTAAACCCAAGAACAAAAATTGTATATAATACAGCTTACCAGTCCTTAGATGTGGTGGCTGCATTAGACTTCTTTTATTCAAGCTAAGAATAATTTCAGCAAGTACAGAAAATACATGTTGATCCTGCCAGAAATGCAATCCTTGTACTGAAATAAATACAATATCTTCCGTGCAAGCCATCTTTTGTAAACTACACCCCCCCCCCCATCCCTTACAGAAGAAGAAAGGAAAGGAAGGTGTGTCTGTAGTCCAAATCTGTAGAGCATCTAAGAAATGATGATATGCAATACATTACAATTTTGTTTTTGGGTTTAGATACACTTTAAAAGATGTTGAACACAATGCTACAGTAACCTTTAGCAACCAATAAGAATTCCGCTGGTAAAGAAGCATTAGAATACATTGTTCTTTTCGCTAAACCCACAGCGGGGGGAGACCAGAGGCGTTCCTAGGCTTTGCGCTTCCCAAGGTAGGAAAGGCAACACCTGTCCTAAGTGACAAGTCCTTTAACTCTTATGCCACGTACACGTGACCGTTATTCATGTCATGGAAAAAAACTAAGTTTTTCTCATAGTGATTCCTCTCAAGCCTGCCTTGCATACACACGATTGTGATAAAAAAATTTGAGCAAATCGCGGTGACGTACAACACGTACGACAGCACTATAAAGGGGAAGTTCCATTCGAAAGGCGCCACCCTTTGGTCTGATTATGCAAATTTCTGTTCTCATAACTTGCTTCTGAGCATGCACCTTTTTTTCCCCGTCATTAAAGCCTACACACGACTGTTTTTCACGACGAGAAAAAAAAACACGAGAAAAAATAGAGCAGTTTCTAAATTTTTAATGCCCATTTTTCTCATCGCAAAAAAAATGCTCTGGAGCCAGCACACCACCGTTTTTCACAACCAATTTAAAAAATGTAATTTTTCTCATCATGAAAAACGGTCGTGTGTACGCGGCATAAGAAGCCCTTCACAGTTGCAGCAGAAGATGGCAGTTTAGACTTGATGGGTCAAGCTGGTGGTTTCTGAGACCCATCCCACCTTCTATAATTCATTGTTTTTCAGTTAAAGAGCACACATGGAATGAGGTCAGAAAATGCTCTACAATAATTAAAGCTATGCTTTCTTGTGTTGTTTTTCATTCTTGTGCACGCGCAGTGCGCTCCTGAGAAAAAGAGCTGCACATGCACAGGTCTTGAAAGAGAGATAATGCTTGTGATGCTGAGGGTGTGCTCAACTAATTAAACAGTGTTGTATGTCACTGCGTTCTTGGCGGTTGGAATTTCAGACAACATTTTTGTAACCGTGTGTATGCAACACAAGTTTGAGCTAACATCCATCAGAAAAGAAATCACTGTTTTTTTTTTGGAATTTCTGATCGTGTGTACGGGCATAAGAGCCCCTTGGTAGTCACTGAGCCAATGTGTCATTGGACGGTAACAGTTGCTGCAGCTTAGCCATGAAGTCTAGGAAAGTCAAGCCCCAGTAACAAAGTGAAACGAAATCAGAGGGGCACAGAATAGTGGCTTTTCCAGTTAAAATTGGGCATCATGGCCCGGATTCACGTAGCACTTACGCCGATGTATCTCGAGATATGCAGCGTAAGTACAAATGTGCGCCGTCGTATCTACGGACCCGTAGAACTAAGATACGCCAAAAAAACTGACTTCATCCAACTGACGTAACTTGCTTACGCCGGCGTATAGTGGGCGCATAGTTACGCTGGACGCTTTTGGAACTCCCATTGATTTTTGATGCAAATATGCAAATGAGGGAGATACGCCGATTCACGAACGTACTTGTGCCTGGTACATGTTTTAAGCGATTTGCGTAAGGGTTACATCCGGCGTAAAGTTATTCCACCATATAGGTGGCGCAACTCATTCAAAGGTATGGACCAGGGAACAGCCGTTTACGTAGTACTACGTG
This sequence comes from Rana kukunoris, assembly GCA_029574335.1. NCBI lineage: Eukaryota > Metazoa > Chordata > Amphibia > Anura > Ranidae > Rana > Rana kukunoris. Next base: position 166,832 of record JAJQKJ010001858.1, on the reverse strand, counting down.
AAAAGGGCTGTGCCTAGGTTACGTTCACGTCGTAGGCAGTGTATTGACGTATCTTAGGCAGCAATTTCGATGTAACTGTGAGCATGCGCACGGGGATACGTCCAAGAGACGACGCATGCGCAGTTCGTTTTTTGAAGCTCATCCCATCATTTGCATGGGGTCACGCTTCATTTTAATATAGCACGCCCACTTCCAGCCCACTTCGACCTACTTTGACTTACGTCAGATTACGCGGACAACTATACGCTACGCCGGCGCAACGTTGAGCGCATATTCTTTGTGAATAGCATGCTTGCCTCTTAACGTTGCGCCGGTGTAGTGTAAAGACGATGCGCTAAGCCGGCATAAAGATGCGCCGATCTACGTGAATCCGGCCCATGTGTTCACTTTAGGCAGGACTGGTCATGAGGACGCTTCTGGTCTCCAAGTATCTGCATACATCATAATACAAATATGGGTGTGCATTACATACAAATGAGGCACTATGTGCCGTACACTGAGAGGTATTGTGTGTCTGAAGTAGATATGTATAAAATGAGCCACTCGCTACAAACTAAAAAAATAGATAAGTAGAAAAATACTTACATTATCATTTTTCTCATGCATTGTAAAAAAAAAAAAAAAAAAACAGCAATCCAAAGAGCAACTTCAGTTATTCATCTACAAAGAGGAGCATTATTTAAAGCATAATCGTGTCAAGTATTCCTTCACAGTATCAATTGCTTTTTACAACAGTAATCAAGAGTTGCTTGGTTCACGTATGAAGTCCACTGACTGGGACAAAGGGGTCCCCATTGCTGCTCCCATCCCGTGTTTTATATTATCTAAGTTGGCTATGTATTCTTTAAATAAATACGATTTTAGTATCGCAAGTGTAAGGAATTACCTTATATTGGCATTGTTTCTTAGCCAGCCGAAAACTAAAATCAGGCTTACAGAGAGGGTGATAGCTTTATAAACTGATGGGTGGGAGAAATTTAGGTGGGCTAACAGGAAGGGGATTGTTGTTGGATATACATGCAATAAACAAAGGATTACATCTTGTCTACAAAATAGTAAAATACTATTTACAAAGTGGAATCCAATCACTGGACGTACATCTTTTTTTTTAAAGTTTGTGAGAAAGGGTTGACTGTAAAATGAACCTGTTAGGTATATTGTTATGTACAGACAAAATAATAATAATGCCGGTGTACAAGTACCTTTTTGATAATCCTGTGATAGCTTCGGTAGGTTCTGGGTAACAGACCCATATTATATACAAGGCATTGGCCTTCTGTCTTTGAATTTAGCCCACCCCTGCAGAGTATATGGTGCCTCCTCTGTGTGTTTCTTGTTCCACCCCTGCAGAGTATATGGTGCCCCCTATGTGTGTTTTTTGTTCCACCCCTGCAGAGTATACGGTGCCCCCTCTGTGTGTTTTTTGTTCCACCCCTGCAGAGTATACGGTGCCCCCTATATGGAGGGTGCCCCCTATACTACAGAGTATACAGTGTTTTTTGTTCCACCCCTGCAGAGTATACGGTGCCTCCTCTGTGTGTTTTTTGTTCCACCCCTGCAGAGTATACGGTGCCCCCTCTGTGTGTTTTTTGTTCCACCCCTGCAGAATATACAGTGTCCCCTCTGTGTGTTTTTTGTTCCACCCCTGCAGAGTATACGGTGCCCCCTCTGTGTGTTTTTTGTTCCACCCCTGCAGAGTATACGGTGCCCCCTCTGTGTGTTTTTTGTTCCACCCCTGCAGAGTATACGGTGCCCCCTCTGTGTGTTTTTTTGTTCCACCCCTGCAGAGTATACAGTGTCCCCTATGTGTGTTTTTTGTTCCACCCCTGCAGAGTATACGGTGCCCCCTCTGTGTGTTTTTTTGTTCCACCCCTGCAGAGTGTCTCAGAGGCCAATAGAGGCTCTCCGATTGGCCTGTTATGCTGTGCTGGCAAGGATAGTTTCAAGAGGAGCAAAACTTAGCTAATAGTCAGGCTGAAGACTTGTATATAGTGAATGTCTGGAGTACAGGAGATATTTGGTGCACTAAAATGAAAAGTGCTTCCAGGCAAGGTGACTACCCTTTAGGCAGTACTGTTAACCTGTTGTCAATTAAATGGGTTTATATCCACTGAAAGAAGGACAGTGTGAGTAATTGCAGGAATGTAGGAGGGTAGAGAGGCAGCTGAGGATACTGGTGGTGAGTAGCAGGCCGAACAACTACAGATTGTGCCAAAAACTGCATTGAGACACAAGGTTCACAGAGCTGCATAGGACACCCGACACTCTGGGGTGTACCAAAGTCATGGGCCACAGGGGCACGTTGCTGTCACTAGAGGACACAAGATGGTCTGGAAGACACTGGAGTCATGGGGCACACAGGGGCGGACTAGGATCATAAGATTTCACAGGTTGTTCTGCGGTGCAATGGAGTCACCTGGTGCATTAGATGACGGCAGGATGCTCTGGGATTCAGTGAAGCCACTGGGCACACAGGGTCATGCTGGAAGTCACAAGAAGACACAGGATGCTCTGAGGTGCACTGGTGTCACAGGGGCTTGCTGGCGGCCACAAGAAGACACAAGATACTCTGATGCTCTGTGGTGCACTGGTGTCACGGCTGCACATGGGCATGCTGGGGGTCATGAGAATACACAGAATGCTCTTAGTGTGTTGGTGTCACAGACACACAAGGGCATAATGGGGGTCAGACAAAGAATGCACAGTGGTGCACGGGTGTCATGGGCACACAGGTGCTCACTGGCGGTCACAAGAAGACACAGGAAGCTCTGGGGTGTGTTGGTGTCATAGGTGCACAGGAGCTTACTGGGGATCAACAGAAGACACAGGATGCTTTATGGTTGCACTGGGGGTCACAAATAGACACAGGATACTCTGGGGCGTGTTGGTGTCATGGTTGCACAGGAGCTCATTGGGGGTCACAAGAAGACACTGGATGCTCTGGGGTGTGCTGGTGTCATGGGAGCACAGGAGCTCACTGGGGGTCACAAGAAGACACGGGTGTCTCTGGGGTATGCTGGTGTCATGGTTGCACAGGAGCTCACTGGGGGTCACAAGAAATCACAGGATGCTCTGGGGTGTGCTGGTGTCATGGGGCACAGGAGCTCATTTGGTGTCACAAGAAGACACAGGATGCTCTGGGGTGTGCTAGTGTGACAGGTACACAGACACACACTGGATGTCACAAGAAGACACACGATTCTCTGATGCCCTGGAATGTGCTGGTGTCACAGGCAAACAGGTGCACTGGGGGGGGGGGGGGGGGGGGTTCACAAGAACATGCAGATGCTCTGGGTTGCACTCATGCCACATATGCACACGGGTGCACTGAGGTCACTGAAAGACACAGGGCGAGTTGAAGCTTGCGGGTGCAGTTGTTAAGTACAGCAGGGGGCTCAACTAAAGTATAGCATTACATTGCTTAAATGCTGAGCCACACGTCACGTTGCAATTTAATCAGGAGAACTGTCCCCTCTTTAGACATAGCACTGATGAGGAGAATTGTCTCCTGATGGGCTTCAGTGCCGGTGCTGTGGATGAAATACAGAATTGCCAGCAGCTGTGCTACAGAGAAGAGACCCGTCGCTGGACTCTGAAAGAGGTAGAAGAGACACCGGTACACCTTGATGTATCTGACAGGTTCACTTTGACAAGTAAGTGTTCTACTACCCTGTGGCTCCTACAATGCAGGCAAATCAAGCAAGGTGGCAAACACAATTTTTTCCTTTCTTTTGCTGTCTTTGGACAGTTTCAAAAACTCTCTTGGCTAACCTTGGACGGCACAACACACAAAACTACAAGCCATTGCCCTCGCCAGGGCCGATCCTAGGCAGAGTTCACAGGGGGGTTCCGCACCCAGGTGCCGCAGAGGTGGGGCCGCCGAAGCTCCAAAGTCCAGAGCACATGTAGCGGGTGCTGCGGTTCCCCATCCCGCTTGTAACTGACAAGAGTGCATACCTCCCACTGTCCCGGAATCCGGGCTGGGTACCACAGCAGAGCCTATTAACGGAACACATTCCGGCACTAGGCTCTACTAATTAATTCTGTCCGGTGTACATAGAGCAGTCTCCTGTTTGCCCTGCCCCCTCTGCATGTGTTGGCTCTTCTCCCATAGGCGGTGTGATGAGAGGTTTCTAGGTTGGCCGGAGCTGCTGCCAATCATCCCGTGCACTCCCAGAAATGCTCTCCGAGTGTCACCCTCCAAGTAACCAAAGATGCCACTTATGCCCCACCCCCTGTAATGTGCTTCTGCTCCCAGCGCGCCCGAGCTACAGGGATCTATTGGACAAATACTGATCTATGGGGACACCTGATGTGGGGGGCTCTGATGGGGACACCTGCTGTGGGGGACTCTGATGGGGGACACTAATGAAGACTTCTTAGGGGAGCAAATCTGTGTTTGAGTCGTAGCCATAGAAACATGTGTAAAGGGGAGGAGTTAGTAAAATTACCACGCTCATGTGGGGGCGCCAGAAATATTTTTGCACCCAGGCTTCTGTGACCTTAGGATCGGCCCTGGCCCTCACACTTTTCTTTAAACCAATTCACTCATGTTCTCATAGTTTGTATGCAGAACTATACATACGCTGTCAAGGCAATCTCTGAGATCACAGTGGAAAAAGAGGTTGACAGAAGTGGCTACAGCAGCAGTGAAAGCAGTTAAACTTTGCATCAGAAATAAATTGACATTTGCATTTCACGAGACATTACTAGCAGTCTCTTAGGATGTATCTGTGTAATAAAGACCGGCAGAATCACTGGCATAAAAATGGGTGCAGGCAGGGGCGGACTGACAACTCATGGGGCCCCCGGCAATAGGAGATTATGGGACCCCGGGCAATAGGAGATTATGGGACAATAGGAGATTATGGGGCCCCTGGGCAATAGGAGATTATGGGGCCACCGGGCAATAGGAGATTATGGGGCCTCCGGGCAATAGGAGATTATGGGGCCTCCGGGCAATAGGAGATTATGGGGCCACTGGGCAATAGGAGATTATGGGGCCACCGGGCAATGGGAGATTATGGGGCCACCGGGCAATAGGAGATTATGGGGCCTCCAGGCAATACATTATGGGGCTACTGGGCAGTAGGAGATTATGGGGCCTCCGGGCAATAGGAGATTATGGGGCCTCCGGGCAATAGGAGATTATGGGGCCTCCAGGCCATAGATTATGGGGCTACTGGGCAATAGGAGATTATGGTGCCACCGGGCAATAGGAGATTATGGGGCCACCGGGCAATAGGAGATTATGGGGCCACCGGGCAATAGGAGATTATGGGGCCTCCGGGCAATAGGAGATTATGGGGCCTCCGGGCAATAGGAGATTATGGGGCCTCCGGGCAATAGATTATGGGGCTACTGGGCAATAGGAGATTATGGGGCCACCGGGCAATAGGAGATTATGGGGCCTCCGGGCAATAGGAGATTATGGGGCCTCCGGGCAATAGGAGATTATGGGGCCTCCGAGCAATAGATTATGGGGCTACTGGGCAATAGGAGATTATGGGGCCACCAGGCAATAGGAGATTATGGGGCCTCCGGGCAATAGGAGATTATGGGGCCTCCGGGCAATAGGAGATTATGGGGCCTCCGGGCAATTGGAAATTATGGGGCCTCCGGGCAATAGGAGATTATGGGGCCCCTGGGCAATAGGAGATTATGGGGCCACCGGGCAATAGGAGATTATGGGGCCACCGGGCAATAGGAGATTATGGGGCCTCCGGGCAATAGATTATGGGGCTACTGGGCAATAGGAGATTATGGGGCCACCAGGCAATAGGAGATTATGGGGCCTCCGGGCAATAGGAGATTATGGGGCCACCGGGCAATAGGAAATTATGGGGCCACACAGTATACACACACAGACACACAGTATACATACACACAGAATACACATACACACACTGAAAAGGTACTGGAGAGGCGGGGCAGCTATAATCTTGGGATTTTTTTTTAAAAACACAGATTTTTACATACTGTCCCTGGTTTTACTGTGGCTGGCAACCCTGATGGGGCCCCCTAGTGGCATGGGGCCGTCGGGCAGTGCCCGAGTGCCCGAATGGTCAGTCCACCCCTGGGTGCAGGGGATGAAGCCTCCACCAGGCTCAGGAAGCCAGGTTGAGACTGGGCTATCTTCCCCTTGACCCCATAGTAGGAGATTTGGTGATGCCAAAAGTAGAGGAAAAGTGCTCCGAATAAACATGGTACAGGACAAAAGTTGCAAGGAACACGTCCCCATAATAATACTAAGCCATGTGATTCCACCGCTTGTCCTGTCTGCTGGAAGCTATGCTCCTAATGACTTCCCAGAAAATGAGGATGTCACTTTAAACCAAAATCTTGCTGCATAAAGTGCTTTCCGCATACGATGTTTTCCTAGGAATTGTGTTATGTTATTTTTATGGTTTCGAGGCTCTGAAAGGTACATTGTCATTTCCTAAATCATTTTCTTCAAGGGAATGTCCAGTCCGGATGGGAGAACGTTATATTATGCAGCTTCGACCACTTGGCAAAGACACGTTTTTCCGTGATGAACCGGTGACCGCCGTATGGCGCGTTCTCATGCAGGATATACTCATCACATTCGTATCTTCCTGGTTCATAATAGTGGTAGGGAACCTTCCGGAAGCCATTTGTTCTGAAAAGGAAACAAGTTAGTTTAAATAGATTTCTTTAAAGCAACGATAACGTAAATTTTTGTTTTTTATTGCTTAAAGCAGAATTAAAACCTCGAAATCATTATTGACAAATTTTGATCCTTATGCTACTATGCCCCGTACACACGATCGGATTTTCCGTCGGAAAAAACTTGGATGGTTTTCCTGACGGAATTCCACTCAAGCTGACTTGCATACACACTGTCACACAAAAGGTTTCTGAACTTTCGAACGTCAAGAACGCGGTGACGTAACAACACTACAATGAGCCGAGAAAATTAAGTTCAATGCTTCCGAGCATGCTTCGAATTGTTTCCGAGGATGCATCTGAATTCTGACAGGAAAAGTTTGGGTGTCGCTCACATCAGAATTGCTCGAGAGAGAGGAGCCGGACAGGAGTTGGGAGACGATCGTATCCTTCTCCATGCCCCTGGTGGCAATTTGAGAACCAGCTCTGGGAGCCCAATATGGGGCAGAGGGACTTTGAGGGAGTGTAGCCCACCCAGCCAGCCCCGTAGGTCCTTCGCTTTATTTTAGGAAATGGCCAAAGTCTGTTTTAAACCAATTTCGTGTGCGTGCAAGTGTGGTGGTTTTTGTGGAGGAAAAGTCCGATCACACCCACGAGCCGGGGAGACCACCAAACTCAATTCACATACACACGGTCGCAATTTCTGTCCAAAAGCTCACATCAGACCTATTTTAACAGAATTTCCGATCGTGTGTACACGGCATTAGAGTTTGTGAATAGATAGGAAGATGCAGTGCCTTGAAAAAGTATTCACACCCCTTGAAATTTTCCACACGTGTATTTTATTGGGATTTTATGTGCTAGGCCAACACAAAGTGGCACATAATTGTGAAGTGGAAGGAAAATTATAAATGTTTTTCGCTGAAAAGCATCCTCACAAAACATGATGCTGCCACCACCATGTTTCACAGTGTGGGTGGTGTGTTCAGGATGATGTGCAGTGTTAGTTTTCTGCCACACATAGGGTTTTGCTTTTAGGGCAAAAAGTAAAATGTTGGTCTCATCTGACCAGAGCACCTTCTTCCACATGTTTGCTGTGTCACTTGGTTTCTCGCAAACAGGACGTCTTATGGCTTTCTTTCACCAATGTCTTTCTTCTTGTCACTCTTCCATAAAGACCAGATTTGTGGAGAGCACAACTAATAGTTGTCCTGTGGACAGATTCTCCCACCTGAGCTGTGAATCTCTGCGACTCCTCCAAAGTTACCATGGGCCTCTTGGCTGCTTCTTTGATTATGTGTAAGAAAAAGGAAGGATGGACACAACTCGACTACACTATGCAATCAGGTTTATTTCCAAAGTAGTAAAAACAGCACTGTAATGGCACAGACAGGGGGAAGCAGGTAACGTGTTTCACATGACTAGCATGCTTTGTCAGAACCTTCAGGTAGGGTAGAGGTGGTTCTGACAAAGCACGCTAGTAATGCGAAATGCGTTACCTGCTTCCCCCTGTCTGTGCCATTACAGTGCTGTTGTTTTTACTACTTTGGAAATAAACCTGATTGCATAGTGTAGTCGAGTTGTGTCCATCCTTCCTTTTTCTTACACATAATCAAAGAAGCAGCCAAGAGGCATCATGTATTGGAGTGCGGCCATCTTTCGTTTACTTACACATTCTTCTGTTGCAGTGACAGGGTGTGCATCCCATCAACTGGTTCTTTCACCTGATCACAGTCTTGCCTATCGACATGAACCAGACAAATTTGTCTTCTTCTCTGATGAATGCTCTCTATGCCCGGGCGGTCAGTTTAGGTGGACGGCCATGTCTTGGTAGGTTTGCAGTTGTGCCATACTCTTTCCATTTTCGGATGATGGATTGAGCAGAGCTCTGTGACATGTTCAAAGCTTGGGATATATTTTTTATAAGCTAACCCTGCTTTAAACTTCTTCACAACTTTATCCCTGACCTGTTTGGTGTGTTCCTTGGCCTTCACGGTGCTGTTTGTTCACTAAGGTTCTCTAACAATCATCTGAGGGCTTCACAGAACAGCTGTATTTATACTGAGATTAAATTACACACAGGTGGACTTTATGTACCAATTAGGCGACTTCTGAAGACAATTGGTTCTATTTGATTTAGTTAGGGGTATCGGAGTAAAGGGGGCTGAATACAAATGCCCCCCACACTTTTCACATATTTATTTGTAAAAAAAAAAATAAAACCATTTATAATTTTCCATCCTTTTAACAATTATGTGCCACTTTGTGTTGGTCTATCACATAAAATCCCAATGAAATACATTTACGTTTTTGGTTGTAACATGACAAAATGTGGAAAATTTCAAGGGGTATGAATACTTTTTCAAGGCACTGTATATTATATTTTCTTGTTTTATTCAAATCAATGTTTATTAAAAAGAGACAGGGTACAAATATGTTGTTTTAAACTCTTTTTTTTTTGCATTTCTGCGTGTTGCTTCGTGGTTTCTGGCCTAGGACAAAAATTGTCATACATCCCAGGAGTTTTCATGGCTTTTTTTTCCTTTCCTCTGGAGGAAGGAGGGGGAGGGGTTTTCACAGCTAAGCAGACCCTCCTGCTTCCATGCCTGAGTTAAAGGCAGATGAATACCAATAAGTAAATGCTACAATAATCATCTGCCCTTACTCAAGATGGCCACAGCTAGAAATGCTAAGGGGGGGGGGGGGGGTCAAAGTGATTTCTAAAACGAATAAAGCATGGAGACACTGAGATGAGAAGGTGTTTGCTTTAAATAGTAAAAATGTATTGAATAACGTTTTCCGTTTGTTGTGCTGAGATACAGTTGAGTTTTCGCTTTAATTGTGTTTATAAAATGGAAAAGTATATATACTTAATTATGACTGTTATCATCTTTTTTTTTTACAGGTAATGAGTATAATTATCTGGTTTAATTAGAATAATCTATTTTTATAGGTAAAATAAATCTGCCGTGTTCCTCTTTCTCTTCTTTCTTTCATGTTTATGGACTGTACATACCAGGGCTCGTCCATAATAAGGATCTGCACCAGCACTCTTTGCTGTTTATTGACAAAAATCAGGGGTCCCCAAACTATGGCCCGAGGGCCACATCTGGCCTGCTGCAAGATATCATCTGGCGTGCACCTAGGGTCAGTGGCAAATTCTCAATGTTGGCCTTGTGTGCTTTCACACAGGTCTCATGCCAGGCCAGCAGAGGTCCACTTCTACTCTGCCATGCCCCAACAGTTCCGAGCGCAGGTTTCCCCATGCCAAACTGTATTTGTCCACATTATTGGTTGAGATCCAGCAATCACAGGAGGACAGAGCTTCCATCATCCAGACCTGCGCCAACTCCGACTTCAACCCTAATTCATAATCACTACTCCCGTCTCCCATTTCTCCACCCTGCTGCTACAGGTGAAAGGCAAGGCAACACTCTGATAGGGACACTGTTTTACGGGAGGAATCTGATGGGGACCCTGATGTAAGGTAGAGTGACCAGACATCCCAGGTTTCCAGGGACTGTCCCCGGATTGAGGACACTGTCCCCAGACCAAGTCTGTCCCCGGTTTTGTCCCCGAAATGGATTCAAATTTCAAAGACAGTCAGTGCAGAATAAAAAAAAATCTGAATTATGCACCCCTGCTCCACTGCTCCTACTAGCTTAGGGGGGGGGGGGGTGTATTTTTTTCCATTATCTGTGCCCCTTTCTGATGATCATGTGCTGGTCTGAGTGGAGAGAATATTTGACATGTTCTTCTGCCTTGGCGAGTTTCCCCATTCAAGTCAATGGAAACGAAAATAATTCGTTACGCATTGACTTCAATGGCATGCAATATCACATTCGGCCAGAGGCTGGGGGCGCCAGAGAGCCTTTGAAACGGCCGGAAAGGCAGAGGGCAGTTCGGCTGACCAAGGACAAACCTCGAAAAGACTCCCTTCACAAGCCTATCCGAGGTTTGCCGAGGTCAGTCGAATTGTCCTCGGGCCTTTCCGGCCGTTTCCGAACAGCACCTGATTGGCGCCGTTTGTCTCCAGCCCCCCCCCCCACCTCAGGCCAAACGCGGTACTGCACAACACTTTGGCCTGAATCTTGCTCGTTTTGCTCGTTTTGCAACACTCGAAAACCGAGTTAGGATTTTAGGAAATACAGTGCTTGTATTGCGAAATGCTCATTAACCACGTTACTCGCAATCTGAGGTTCCACTGTATACCAAAACTTATATACATTTTTAGAAATTCTCCTCAGTGGCTCCCTAGCTCCTTTTTTACAAGATTTAATCAACTTTTTTCATCCTTCATATGGGGATCAAAGTACCCCAGATATAAATTAACCACCCTGATGCATCCTTGTGGTCAGGGTGGTTTAGTGTTCCCAGAACTACATAAATATTTTTTGCCCACTCATCTGGTTATGGCCATATGGTGGTTGAGTCCGGATTTAACCAACTCTTCCACGCGGCTTGAAGCAGCGGCGGTGGGCTCTATAGAAAAAATTGCCAAAAGTAGTTCAGGAACCACAAAGTAGCACCGATTTTAACAGTTCTATTGCCGACAATAAGTTGCAACTTGTCTAAAGACAAGCTGGTTGGTTAATCGGATCTGGTCTAAAATTGGCCCTAGAATATGTATGAATGTGTGTTGCTTAGGTTGTAAGCTCTATCAAGCACGTCAGGATCCAACTGGGTAAATGACCGCGATATATCAAGATTCCACTCAACTCAACTCATGTGTTTTTACCTGTCAAACCACATGACAAGTCGCTCCGGTGTGAACGTTGGCTAAAGGGACAAATTCTGTACCAAACCCTCTCCAGTGCTTACTGTGTGATCAGTTTCTTAAGCATTTGATCATGTGGTCTTCAGCCAATAAAACTCCAGCCAATATGAGCTGATGCTACCATTTCAAACTAGGAGATTTTACCAAATTTGACCTCATTGTTGGGTGACGATGACCAGAGAGTGAGTGCAGTGACATTTTCTCCAGTAAAGGTAAGTACTTCTGTAAATCTCTGAATACAGCTTCTCTTCTCTGTAAAGTACAGTCTATAATTGGCATAACATTTTTATAGTTCTCTTGGGACTCTTACGTGCAATATGTGTCATTAATCATTCCATAAACGTGGATCCCTTCACAAGCATCCATGGCGAGGATCATAGTAAACCAGCCGGTACTGAGGTACGATCCAGACTGAACCCTGGAAGGCAAAGAAAGTATGTTAGAGGCAGGATATGTGCAAAGTATTCAATAATTACAAAGTATCCATCAAGAAGCCCTTCAATTTCTCAGGCTGTCACAATGCAAAATGTAAAAGAGAATAAAAAGAGAGAGGATAATTAAGCAAGTGTGCTTATCATACACCTAGCCACTTATTATTTCTGTATTATAGGCATTTATATAGCTCCGGTAATTTGCACAGAGCATTACATTTTAATTCAGAAATATATACAATTATAGTTCATGAAATATAGAGCGATTAAGTGGGTAATGTTATTTAACCACTTAAAGGGGTGTTCCAGCCAATATTTTTGTTTATTAAAAGTCAGCAGCTACAAAAAGTGTAGCTGCTGGCTTTTAATAAACAATCACTTTCCTGCTCCAGCGTTCCAGCGACGCGCCTACCGGGGCTCCGCTCCTCTCCCCCCTTCCCTGGCCGGCGTTCCTCATTGCAACTGTGGGCACCCGGCCGTGACAGCCTTCGGCTTCACGGCCGGGCACCCACTCCTCCTGAAGCCCCCACTCCCCCCCCAAAAAAATTACATGCCAAATGTGGCATGTAAGGGGGAGGGGAGTGGGTTGAGCGGAAGTTCCAATTTTAGGTGGAACTCCGCTTTAAGGACCTTGGGTGTTTTTTAGATTTGGTGTTTACAAGACTAAAACATTTTTTTTTTTGCTAGAAAATTACTTAAAACCCCCAAACATTACATATTGTTTTTCACCCTAGAGAATAAAATGGCGGTCATTGCAATACTTTTTGTCACACCGTATTTGCGCAGCGGTCTTACAAGCGATGGAAAAAAATCACTTTTTTGAATTAAATAAGACAACAATAAATTTGGCCCAATTTTTTTTTTACATTGTGAAAGATAATGTTATGCCGAATAAAATGATACCCAACATATCACGCTTAAAAATTGCACCCGCTCGTGACATGGCGTCAAACTTTTACCCTTAAAAATCTCGATAGGCGACGTTTAAAAAATTCTACAGGTTGGATTTTTTAAGCTACAGAGAAGGTGTAGGGCTAGAATTATTGCTCTCACTCTAATGATCGTGGTGATACCTCATTTGTGTGGTTTGAACACCGTTTTCGTATGCGGGCGCTACTCGCGTATGCGTTCGCTTCTGCGCGCAAGCTCGTTGGGACGGGGCGCTTTAAAAAAAATTTTTTTTGTTTTCTTATTTCTTTTTATTTATTTTATAATTTTTTACACTGAAAAAAATAAAAAATAAAATTGATCACTTTTATTCCTATTACAATAAATGTGAACATTCCTTGTAATAGAAAAAAGCATGACAGGTCCTCTTAAATATGAGGGGGTCAAAAAGACCTCAGATCTCATATTTAGACTAAAATGAAAAAAAAAAATGGAAATTTTGTCATTTGAATAAATGACAACAAAAAAAGTTCCTTTAAGACGCATGGGCGGGACTGACGTTTCAACGTCACTTCCGCCCTGCAATGCTATGGGGACGGGTGGGGGCCATCTTGCCCTCACTCAAATCCCCACACAGCCAGCAGAAGGACCCGATCGCCTCTGCCGCTACCGACGGCTCCGGTAAGTGGCCGAGGGCGCGAGAGAGCGGCCGGAGGGGGGCCCCTCTCCCGCCGCCGATAATGGTGATCTCGCGGCAAATCCGCCGCGGAGACCACCGTTATCGTAAACAGGACCGCTCATGCTAAAGATGGATACCTCGGCTGTGGCAGCAGCTGCTGCCGTTACCGAGATATCCACCTGTAAAGTACCGACGTATATGTACATGAGCAGGTCCTTAAAGCGGAGTTCCACCCTTTAAAACCACTTGGTTTCATCCCATCCAGCATACTGGCGTCAGCGCCAGTATGCTTTTTTTTTTTTTTTTTTTTTTAATGCATGTACTTACTTTATAATAAATCATTTTAATTCCGTGCGCACCGCGGTATGTCGTTGCTATAAGGCGTCACGCCTTCCGGAAACAGCCGATTAGCGTTCGGCTCTTCTCGGCGCCTGCGCACACACCCAGGAGCTGACTGCGCAGGCGCCGTATATAGCCGCGTCACGCCGTCTGAAAAAACCCGAACTAGGACCGGCTATTTACGGCGCCTACGCAGTCAGCTCCTGGGTCTGTGTGCAGGCGCCGAGAAGAGCCGAACGCTAATCGGCTGTTTCCGGAAGGCGTGACGCCTTATAGCGGCGACATACCGCGGTGCGCACGGAATTAAATGATTTATTATAAAGTAAGTACATGCATTAAAAAAAAAAAAAAAAAACAGCATACTGGCGCTGATGCCAGTATGCTGGATGGGATGAAACCAAGTGGTTTTAAGGGTGGAACTCCGCTTTAAGTGGTTAATATGCACAGTGTCTTGAAAAAGTATTCATACCCCTTAAAATTTTCCACATTTTGTCATGTTACAACCAAAAACATCTATATATTTTATTGGGATAGACCAACACAAAATGGCACATAATTGTGAGGTGGAGGGAAAATGATAAATGTTTTTCAACATTATTTACAAATAAATCTGTGAAAAGTGTGGCGTGCATTTATTTTCAGCCCCCTTTAGGGTCCTTTCACACGAAGCGGACCGTTTTTCGGTCCGCTCCGTGTGTGTCCGTTGGCTCAGTGCGGAATCCCCGCTCAGCTGTCGGCGGACAGGGCGGTCCCCGCACACTGTGCAGGGACCGCCCTGTCTCTCCTCTGCTCTCCCCTATGGGAATCGGATGAATACGGACCGTGTGTCCGTATTCATCCGATCCGATCCTTCAGACGAAAGAAAAAGTTAAATTTTGGTCTCATCTGACCAGAAACCGGATCCACGGATGTTTGCTGTGTCTCCCACATTAGCGGCTACATCATCCGCAAACTGCAAACAGGACTTTCTTTCAACATGGGATTTCTTCTTGCCACCACTGAGGGCTTCACAGAACAGCTGTATTTATACTGAGATTAAATTACACACAGGTGGACTCTATTTACTAATTGCCTTAGGTGACCTCTGAAGGCAATTGGTAAATAGAGTCCACTGTGTGTAGATTTTAGTTCAGGGGTATCAGAGTACAGGCCCCTGTTCTGTGAGACGTCCGCCTCCGTTGGCAAGAAGAAATCCCTATGTTGAAAGAAATCGCGTCCGTTTGCGGATGATGTATCCGCTAATGTGGGGGACACAGCAAAGATCCGCATCCGTCTGGAGGTTTTTCGGTCAGATGAGACCAAAATTTAATTTTTGGCCTAAAAGCAAAACGCTGGTGAAAAACTAACACTGCACATCACCCTGAACACACCATGCCCACTGTGAAACATGGTGGTGGCAGTATCATGTTGTGCGGATGCTTTTCTTCAGCAAGCACAGGGAAGCTGGTCAGAGTTGACAGAAAGATGGATGGAGCCAAATACAGGGCAGTCTTAGAAGAAAACCTGTTAAAGTCTGCAAAAGACTTGAGATTGGGGTGGAGGTTCACCTTCCAGCAGGACAACGACCCTAAACATACAGCCAGAGCTACAATGGAATGGTTAGACCAAAGCATTTTCATGTGTTAGAATGGCTCAGTCAAAGTCCAGACCTAAATCCAATTGAGAATCTGTGGCAAAACTTGAAAATTGCTGTTCACAGACGCTCTCCATCCAATCTGACAGAGCTTGAGCTATTTTGCAACAAAGAATAATGGGCAAAAATGTCCCTCGATGTGCAAAGCTGGTAGAGACATCCCCAAAAAGACTTGGAGTTGTAATTGCAGTGAAAGGCGGTTCTACAAAATATTAACTCGGGGGGCTGAATACAAATGTACATCACACTTTTTACATATTTATTTGTAAAAAACATTGAAAACCATTTATTATTTTCCTTCCACGTCACACGTATGTGCCACTTTGTGTTGGTTTATCACATAAAATCCCAATAAAATACATTTACGTTTTTGATTATAACATGACAAAATGTGGAAAATGTCAAGGGGTATGAATACTTTTTCAAGGCACTGTATTTTAATAATAGTTATAGCACCGGCAATTTGCACAGTGCTTCACATTTTAATTCAGTTATTCATAAATGTATAGTTCCTGCAATATGAAGCAATTATATGGCTAATGTTTTTTTCCCCTATGAATTTTAAATGTTGTTAATGAGTTTGTATTGTTGTTTAAGATAATTGGCTTATCAAGTTTGACTTTATTTTATTTTAGGTGTTTTTGCATATTGTGGTATACAAGGCTTTTTTTCCTCAGAGAATAGGTGCAGGTACTCCTCCCTCCTCACCCCTTTTCTCCACCCTCTACCCACCTCGAGCACCGTCCCTTGGTTCCACCCCCAACCCACCTCCCATTATCACTCTTTTGGAAAATACAGAACCAAGTATCATTTTGTGGTGCTACATAATTTGTATGGAATTTGTCAATGATAACAAGAAAAACAGTAAAAATGGATTCCCTGCAGCCAGTAGCAATAGACCACCCAACAACCATAAAGCTCCATCAGCAACAATAGACCTCCCGCAATACCCCCACAAGCAAAATAGATCCACCCCAGCAACAATAGATCTTCCAGCAGCCAGCATCAATAGACTCCTCCCTCAAAAGTACATCCCACACCAGCAACAAAACTCTACAAGCTATCCCCTTTTTAGTCTATCATGAATACTGCTGCCAGACCCATCCACCTTACCCAACCGTTCGGTGTTCGCCACCCCTCTCTGCCAATCCCTCCACTGGCTTCCCATTGCCCAACAGACAAAATACAAAACATTAACAATAACATGCAAAGCCGTTTACAACTCTTCCTCAAGCTACATCACCGATCTTATCTCCAAATATCACCAATCCGTCCTCTCTGCTCCTCCCATGACCTCCTGCTCTAGCTCCCTTGTCCCCTTCTCCTATGCTCGTCTCCAGGACTTCTACAGAGCCTCTCCTATCCTCTGCAACTCACTACCCCAATCTGTGCAGTTATCTCCCACTCTGTCCACTTTTAGAAGATCCCTGAAAACTCATCTCTTCAGGGACGCTTTTCCTGCTAGCTAACAAATCTTCTACTTCCTTTATCAGTTCATCCCTCACAGTCCCTACCTTTCGATTCACCAGCCCCTCCCTCTTAGATTGTAAGCTTGAAGGAGCAGGGCCCTCCTAACCCCCTTGTATTGAATTGTATTGTCTCCCTTTATATTTGAAAGCGCTGTTTAAACTGTTGGCACTATATATATATATATCCTGTATAATAATAATAATATATCCCCTCCAGAGATAACAGATACCCCAGCAGCCATCAATAGACCCTCCAGCACACCCCAGCACCCCTTGCCATTACATACATTCAGTGCCAGATGTGCCAAAACTGCGTTTCCGCTTAAATAAGCCCTGGTGGTATACTTTATATGGGAGTAGCAGCCAAAGTTATTTTCGAGTTAATTTATTTTTTGGAGACAGGGTTGATATCTCTGATATTATTGCCTGCTCCAGTGGTGGCCCATTCACGAGGGGCGTAGGGGCCACCCCCTAAGCCATGTGTCCAGCCCCTAATCTACATACAGGGCACCGGATTCCAAGTTTTTTTCTTTAGAAGCACGTGATTAGAGCCAAAGGCTCAAAAAAAGGGTGGGCTCTGCACCCTGAACTCACGAAGCTGTGTGACAATAGCGAATTAATATTTGCTATTGTCTTCCCGGCCAATCAGGAAGTGGGTCCTGAGACCAGATTGTCCGAGAGGAGAAGCAATCGTATTGGCCCGCTAAGTAGGAGGAGAAGACGCAGGGGAAGCCACCGTGAACCGGAGGGGGAGGAGACTCAGGGTGAAGACGATGAGGAGGAAGTGCTGCCCGTGACCTAGACGGGGTAAGTGGGGGGTTGGTGGGCTCGCGACCGAGCTTGGGGGTGCTAGGGGGGCCCCCCCAAAAATGGAGCGCCAGCCGCCACTGGTCTGCTCTGTATGTTAGTCTCTTGAGCTTATCTTTGTGGAGGAAATACAATTTACATAATTTACTGTGAGTGAGAACACAAGTGGTAAATAACAGGGAAGAGCACGTCCGCCGGCACCCCCTGACCTCATGGGCCCATGGACAGAGGCTCCTCTGCCATACTCTGTAGCTTCAGATATAAAAGTTATATTCTTCCAGGTTCTGAGTTTCTTTAGCAGACACCACAAATTCATTTTGTACCTTCCTGTAACTGCAGCGAAAGGATGTTTTTCATTCCGCAGTTTAAAAGTATTGCTTCAATCTCCAAGTTGACTGCCGGCTGACACCCAATCTAGCACCGGAGGCTGCAGATCAGCAGGTAAGTGTAGAAATTCTATTAGTTTGGCGACCCAGGGTTTACAACATTCATTTTAAACGGAATCAAAATCCTACACATGAATAGGTAGGCAGAAAAAATGTCCCCCAAACTGTCCTAGTACCAATTACCGCAACAGTAGAGACAGAAAAACTTTCCGCAAACTTGGGAGGGGGTTGGCGCCGATGCAGTTACGGATCCAGGCTCTGGAAATTGTCAGCCATAAATTATAACTGGAATATTGGGATCCGTGTCAGCGGAGGAGACATACGGCGCAGGCATCATGAGGGGCGTTCGGCGAAGCAATGTCTCCCAGACTGAACCCACACAGCTAGCAGGGAAATGAGGTTCTGCAAGGTTAATGACTTGTTTTAGAGACGGGATTGCCGAATACAAGAGGAGTGAGATAGCACAACATCGGATGTTTTCACTTGGAAGAACTCAGAGGAATGAGATTAGCATAGCAAAAAAGAAAAATCCTGCTGTTGGTTTCTTTAGAAGTTTTTTTTTTTAAATTTGTTATACATTGGTGTTAAGGGAGTTATTTCACAGTTCAAGAAAGTGTAGAGCACATACAAAAATACTATTCATCTATACAGTATGGTACAACTCTAACCACTTGCTGACCGGTCTTTTTATGGCACTTTGTGCTTACAAGTTTAACCACTTGCCGCCCGCCAATGACAGATTGATGGCGGCAAAGTGGTTGCTAGATCCTGACTGGACGTCATATGACGTCTTCAGGATATTGAGCCGCTGTGCGCCCCCGGGGCTCGCATCGCGGCGATCGTTGTTGCAGGGTGTCAGTCTGACACCCCGCAACACCGATCTAGGTAAAGTGCCTCTCACGGAGACACTTTACCACGTGATCAGCCGTTTCCAATCACGGCTGATCACGATGTGAACAGGAAAAGCCGGTAATCGGCTTTTCCTCACTCGCGTCTGTTAGACGCGAGTAGAGGAGAGCCGATCGGCTGCTCCTCTAACAGGGGGGTTTGTGCTGATCGATTATAAGCACAGCCCCCCCCCCAAGGATGCCCACTGGACCACCAGGGATGCCCACTGGACCACCAGGGAGTCCACTAGATCACCAGGGATTTAAAAAAAAAGGTATGCCATCCTAGACCACCAGGGATGACACATAATGGGCATCACTGATTGGCAGGCATTGTTTTGCACTGATTGGCATCCATTAGTACAACACATTGGTTAGTGCCCATCTATGCCCATCCATGCAGCCTATTAGTGCCCACCCATGCTGCCTATCAGTGCCCATCCATGCCGCCTATCAGTGCCCATACGTGTCGCCTATCCTTGCCCATCAGTGCCGCCTTTCCCTGCCCATCTGTGCCGCCGATCCCTGCCCATCCGTGCCGCCTATCTTTGCCCATCCATGCTGCCTATCAGTGCCCATACGTGTCGCCTATCCCTGCCCATCCGTGCCGCCTTTCCCTGCCCATCCGTGCCGCCTATCCCTGCCCATCCATGCCGCCTATCCCTGCCCATCCGTGCCGCCTTTCCCTGCCCATCCGTGCCGCCTATCTCTGCCGATCTGTGCCGCCTTTCTGTGCCCATCCGTGCCGCCCATCAGTGCCCATCATCAATGCCACCACATCAGTGCCACCTCATCGTGCCCATCAGTGCCACCTTATCAGTGCCAGTCAGTGCAGTACTATCAGTGCCACCTTATCAGTGCCAGTTAGTGCAGTACCATCAGTGCCCATTAGTGAAGGAGAAAACGTACTTATTTACAATGTTTTATAACGGAAACAAAAAAAAATATTTTTTTAATTTATTTTTTGCAGAAAATAAAAATCCCAAAGGTGATCAAATACCACCAAAAGAAAGCTCTATTTGTGGGTACAAAATTATAAAATTTTAGTTTGGGTGCAGTGTAGCATGACCGCGCAATTGTCATTCAAAGTGCAACAGCGCTGAAAGCTGAAAATTGGCTTGGGCGGGAAGGTATATAAGTGCCCGGTATGGAAGTGGTTAAATCAGTATTTGTTTCTAAAAATCTACTTATAACCCCCAAACATTATATAATTTTTTTAGCAGAGACCCTAGGGCAGGTGTGGCCAACCAGTGGCCCGGGGGCCACATGTGGCCCGCGGAGCCCTCTGATGTGGCCCGCTACCTCCTGCTCTGGAATGGCTGGTTGACAAGCAAAGATCGCAGGTTTCCAACCCACCATACCACAGCATCAGTGTTGTGAATGAAGCTGGTGGTAGAGGAAGAAAGCGGCTGCAGAGCAGAGCCCCATAAGCCGATGCTTCCTCTACAGCGCCAGCTTTTGCCACAGGCGGAGTCTATAGCAAAGTTCAGCTAACTCGCAGGATAGACATAGCTGCACTCACGGTATGGTTAAACCGCAACACATCAGTATGAAAGCAGTCTTAGGACCTTTTCACACGATCAGCCCGACCAAATGGGACCCTCAATTCACCTCTACAGAGCGACAGATGTCTGTTTACGCCCGCCTACCTACCTCCAATCCAAAAAACATTTGTCCCCTTCCATCTGGACGGATCGGAGGGCCTATAGAGTAGCCATGACTTGTCATCCATCCAAACCGCTCATTGTGGCCCGCGACTGGTTGCCAAGTTGCTTAAGTGGCCCCTGCTCTTTAAAAGGTTGGGCACCCCTGCCCTAGGGAATAAAATGGTGATTGTTGCAATTTTTTATGTCACATGGTACTTGTGCAGCAGTTTTGCAAATGCAATTTTTTGGGAAAAAATTCACTTTAACCACTTTAGCTCCGGAAGGTTTTTTCCCCAGGGGTCTCAAACTGGCGGCCCTCTAGCTGTTGCGAAACTACAAGTCCCATTATGCCTCTGCCTGTGGGAGTCATGCTTGTTACTGTCAGCCTTGCAAATGCCTCATGGGACTTGTAGTATTGTAACAGCTGGAAGGCCTGCCAGTTTGAGACGCCCGTTTTACCCCCTTCATGACCAAGCCTTGTTTACAAAGGCAGATCCCTGTTCTGCTTTTATGTACAACGATCGTGGGCAGCCGGAGGACATTGAGTCCGCTGGAACCGTGGGCTCGCTCACATGCACGGACCCTTGTACGGGTACATCGGTTCAAGCAGGAGAGCCGACCAGCCACAGTATCGTATTTTCCGGCATATAAGACGACTTTTTAACCCACAAAATTCTTCTTAAAATTTGGAGGCCGTCTTATACGCCGGTAACCTAACATGCAGAATCTGTCAGACCGCAGATGTCCATTTTTCAAAAGCCGCGCCTCCTCCTCGTGCTGTTCTGTGATAGGCGGAACACTCAGCTTCCCAGCAGAGCCTCTGTTTAGTGTTCCGCCTATGACGGATGCCCTCTCGTCCTCGGACGAGAGGGCATCTGTGATAGGCGGAACACTGAGCGCAGTGTCTCCTGGGAAGCTGAGTGTTCCGCCTATCACAGAACAGCACGAGGAGGAGGCGCGGCTTTTGAAAAATGGACGGCCGCGGTCTGACAGATTCTGCATGTCAGGGATAAGGCAAGGGATCGTCGAGACATGCAATGGCACAGTGAGGTATGCAGTGACACATTGAGGCATGTAATGGTGGCACAGTGAGGCATGAAATGGTGGCACAGTGAGGCATGTAATGGTGGCACAGTGAGGCATGTAATGGTGGCACAGTGAGGCATGTAATGGTGGCACAGTGAGGCATGTAATGGTGGCACAGTGAGGCATGTAATGGTGGCACAGTGAGGCATGTAATGGTGCACAGTGAGGCATGTAATGGTGGCACAGTGAGGCATGTAATGGTGGCACAGTGAGGCATGTAATGGTGGCACAGTGAGGCATGTAATGGTGGCACAGTGAGGCATGTAATGGTGGCACAGTGAGGCATGTAATGGTGACACAGTGAGGCATGTAATGGTGGCACAGTGAGGCATGTAATGGTGGCACAGTGAGGCATGTAATGAGGCACAGTGAGGCATGTAATGGTGGCACAGTGAGGCATGTAATGGTGGCACAGTCTGGCATGTAATGGTGGCACAGTCTGGCATGTAATGGTGGCACAGTCTGGCATGTAATGGTGGCACAGTGAGGCATGTAATGGCACAGTGAGGTGAGGCGAGGCATGACTAGTAGGAAGTGGGTCGTCTTATACGGTGAGTATATCCCAAAACCAACATTTTAGTTGGAAAATTAGGGGGTTGTCTTATACGCCCAGCCATCTTATACGCCGGCAAATACGGTATATATGTGTCGGCTGGTCGGCAAGCAGTTAAGAATAAATTGCCGCACACCTGCAAAAAAAGGCGCAGTAAGATGAAGAGAAATAATTCTGAACCAAGTTTACCATTCATATGCTAATATATATATATATATATATATATATATATATATATACACACACATTTATATATATACACACATAGGGCCAGATTCTCAGAGGAACAGTTACGACTGGCGGTATCTCAGTGATACCCCGTCGCCTAACGCCTTTGAGCCGGCGTTTTTGTCCTCGTATCTATGCGAGTGATGCTTAGCATCACTTTTGAAAACATAGATACGCGGGTTGAAGCTACATCCGACAAGTGTAACTGAGCATTACACTTTCGCCATCGATCGTAGGTGTAACTTGACAACTTAAAAATCCGGCCACTAGGTGGCCTTTACGTTGTTTTTTCATTTGCAAAAAATATGCAAATGAAGTAGTACGCCGATTCTCGATCGCTTTTACGCCGCCCCGTCGTCGCGTACGTCGTTTTCGTTCGCGTAAGGTTACCCCAGCTTCTATGTGGAGTAACCTTACAAAGTCCCATCGGATGCCGTCGTGTCCCGTCGGATGCCATGTTAAGTATGGCCTCGGGATCGCGTCGTGTTGTGCGAAAAAAAAAAATCGTTTACGTCGTTTGCGTAAAAACGTCGATTCTCAATGGGAATGCTGGCGTAGGCTGCGATTACGTCGTTTACATTGAGAAAATGTGACGTCCTTTGGAGCATGCGCACGGGGATGCTTTTTCCCCGACACCGACGCATGCGCAGTTCGTTCGACGCGGCGGGCGCGCTTAATTTAAATACTACACGCCCCGCCGCCCCATTTGAATTCCGCCGGGCTCATTACGCTTGGCGATTTACGAGACTGCCGGCGTAAACTTACAGAGCAAGTGCTTTGAGAATGACAGCACTTGCTGCTAAAATTTTGTACGCAGCGGCGGCGTAGTAACGTAAATGAGAAGCGTTACTCTGGAGCAAAGATGCTCGCCGAATATACCTGAGAATCTGGCCCATACTCTTTTTTCCCCCCTTCTTTTTTCTCCCGGGATTTGTAGTTCCTGGCCTCTGGGTAACAGCTCTCCTCTGCTGACCTGCAGGATTGCCACAATGCACACTGAGCTGTGCCATTTGTATGTAGGCAGCGTCTGTAAACTGAACTGTATCGAAGACATTCCACATTTTTCATCTGAGTCAGCGGGGTGTTTCAGACAATCAGATGAAATATGTATGGAGAGGAATATGTGCGCATCGAGTTTACACAATGTAAGTGAGGAGAGTTGTATCAGCAGGATGGCCTCACCTCTGTGTACAATAAGAGAAGCACATTATTACAAGGAGAAGATGGCTTATCACAATTGTGACACTCTTTATTGCCTGGATTCTGACAAATCGACAGTGAGGACAGGCTCTGCGCTCTTCTCTCTCTGTGTCTTTAAAACAAGTCCGTCACCCAATGGAGAGTGTTTACTACAAGTCCAACGGTACAGACCCTACGGCACAGGTGTCAAACACAAGGCCCGCGGGCCGAATCCGGCCATTTCATGTGGCCCTCGCACCTCTCCTACAGCCGCTCCTCTGGTCCTCCTCCAGAGGTTCTATAAATTGATACACACTTAAGCTAGGGTGACCAGACATCCCCGGTTTCTGGGGACAGTGCCCAGATTGAGAACACTGTCCCCAGACCAAGTCTGTCCCCGGTTTTGTCCCCGGATTGGATTTGAACAGGGGCTGGGGCAATTTCAAAGACAGAGGGCCAGATTCTCGTAGATCTGCCCTTTAACAGCGTATCCCCTTTACGCTACGCCTCTGCACTATTTACGGGTAAGTGCTGTATTCTCAAAGCACTTGCTCTGTAATTTGCGGCGGCGTATTGTAAATGGGCCGGCATAAGGCCGCGCAATTCAAAGTAGGAAGGAGGGGGGCGTGCTGTATTTAAATTAAGCGTGCCCCCGCGCCCGAACGAACTGCGCATGCGCCAGCCGTAAACTTAGCCCACTGCACATGCTCCATAGTACGCCGCAAATACATTGATTTCGACGGCAACGTAATTAACGCACAGCCCTATTTGCGTGAAGTTACGTAAACAATGTAAACGACGGAAAAACACGACGCTGTCCTCGACGTCCATACCTAACACGCGGGGTGCACGCGGGACCTACGCAAGGTTACCTCTCATATAGCAGGGGTAACCTTACGCAAACGACGTAAACTACGACGATGGCGCGCAAATACGTTCGGGAATCGGCGTATCACGACGGGAACGCCACCTAGCGGCCAGAGTAACATTACAATTTAGATCCGACGGTGTAAGTGACTTACGCAAGTTGGATCTAAGCAAAATCTATGCGTAACTGATTCTAAGAATCAGTCGCATAGATACCCAGGGCCAGATACAGAGATACGATGGTGTATCTGGAGATAAAGCGTTGTATCTCAGCTGAGAATCTGGCCTCCTTCAGTTCAGAATAAAAAAAAATCTGAATTACACCCCCCCCCCCCCCCCCCACTCCTACTAGCTTGGGGGGGGTGGTATTTTTTTTTTTTTTTTTCATTATCTGTGCCCCTTTCTGATGATCATGGTGCTGGTAGGAGCAGAGGGAATATTTCTTCAGTTTCAGGTGCCCATTCAGCTCCACTCGCATGTTCTTCTGCCTTGGCTCAAGTCCTGGCCAGTCACCTGCCTGCTTATCTCCTTGCCTTCCCTGGTGGAGTGATCATCCTCCGCTCCCCACCCAGTAGTACCCAGGGATGGACTGGTCATTGGGACTACAGGGAGTTTCCCGGTGGGCGATCCAGTGGGCCGGCTCAGTGCAGCGGCCGCCCCCCTCCGCTCCTCTGTCTCCCCCCCCCCGCAGTGCTCACCTGGGGGGAACAAAGAAGCAGGGGGAGGACCAGAGGAGCAGGCGGAGCGACAGACGAGCATGGGGGGAGGGGACAGACAGCTGACTCAACAGCTGGCCTGGGAGTTTCTCACTTCTGCCTAATCTTGTCCCATAAGGGGCAGCACCAAACTGATTCTTTGCCCCGGGTGAAATAATGTCTAGCTTCATCACTGGTACTGCCTATAAGAGTACCAGTACCAGCCGTTCTACTCTAATAAAGTATAACGGATAGTGGCTTGGGTGGCCGGGGAGGGGGTGCCGGAGTTGTCCGGCCACCATGGGAGAGACCTGTCAAAGTGGGCCAGTCTGGATGAAGTCCAGGGCCAGATTTCTGTCCCAGTCCAGCCCTGGTAGTACCCGGGGCCCGAAGAGTGAGACTTGAAAGTAGGGATGAGCCGAACACCCCCGCGTTCGGTTTACACCAGAACCGCCGAACAGACCGACCGTTCGCGAGAACATTTAGAACCCCAGTGAAGTCTATGGGACTCGAACGTTCGAATTCAAAAACGCTCATTTTAAAGACCAATATTCAAGTTATTATTATTATTATTATTATACAGGATTTATATAGCGCCAACAGTTTACGCAGCGCTTTACATTAGGGAAGACTATTGTTGAAAAACGTCTTTGAGAACCCGGGTCTTGCCCCAGGGAACATGTATCAATGGAAAAAAGTTTAAAAAACAGTTGTTTTTTCAGGAGCAGGACTCCTGAAAAAAATGACCGTTTTAAAAACTTTTTTTTCCATTGATACATGTTCCCTTTGGGCAAGACCCGGGTTCTCAAAGACGTTTTCACAGGCAAACTATAGACACCCAGCAGGTACAATATTTAAAGGAATTTTTCTTTTTTTTTTTTTTTTTTTTTATCTAAAGCGGAGTTCCACCCTTAAAATCACTTTTTTTCATTACATCCAGCATACTAGCGTCAGCGCCAGTATGCTGTTTTTTTTTTTTTTTAATGCGCGTACTTACTTTATATCACAACATTGAATTCCAGGCGCACCGCGGAGTGTCGCCGCTATAAGGCGTCACGCCTTCCGGAAACAGCCGATTAGCATTCGGCTTTTACTTGCGCACAGACCGGGAGCTTGCGCAGGCGCCGAAAATAGCCGGTCCAGTTCGGGTTTTTTCGGAGGGCAATATACGGCGCCTATAGCTCCTGGGTCTGTGCGACAAGTAAAACCCAGCAGGCGTGGTAGCGGCGACACTCCGCGGTGCGCCTGGAATCAATGTTGTGATTAAAAGAATTAAAAAAAAAAAAAAAACAGCATTTCATTTGGATTAATTGAAAAAAAGTGATTTTAAGGGTGGAACTCCGCTTTAAGCATCATTAAAATCATTAAATCATTAAATCATTAAAAATTCCTTTAAATATTGTACCTGCCTGCAGTAAATTAGGAAGTGATCTATCTGTCATTGTATAAATATATACAACGTGTATATATATCCTCTACACACTGTAAATTAACCATAACATAGACCCCCTTGCCCAGACAAAATATAATCCCGCACTGCGTCGCACAATGCACCTGTCCTTTTTTTCCCACAAATAGAGCCAGTACCTCTGCGGTTTTTATTTTTTGTGCTATAAACAAAAATAGGTCAATTTTTTAAAAAAGAATTTTTTCCTGCTATAATAAATAACCCCAAAAAATATATAAAATTTTTTTTTTTCCCTCATCTATCTGGGGGAGGTAAGCTATACAGTGTATAAATATATGTACAACTCCTGCCCGGCGGGATGTATATATAAAGGGACATCCTCTACACAATGGAGTCGTCTGCCCGCCGTCTGACGGCGGGCAGTAAATTAAAGAGGAGTTCCACCCAAAAAAACTACTTTTGCTTAATCCACTCCTCACCCCCATACATGCCACATTTGGCATGTAATTTTTTGGGGGGGGGGGTGGGGGCTTCAGTAGGAGTGGGACTTCCTGTCCCACTTCCTGCTTCCGCCGAGGGGCTGGTTAGGCGATTAAGCCTTAATCGCCTACACCAGCCCCTCCCTGTGGGCGATCACATGGGACACTGACAGGTCCCATGCGATCGCCTCTCCAATCAGCGGCGAGCCGCGCCACACGCGCATGCGCAGTACGGCTCGCGCATGCGCAGTGGGTGCCCGGCCGTGAAGCCGAAGGCTGTCAAGGCTGGGTGCCCACAGTCGGGATGGAGACGCTGGCCGGGGAGGGGGGACAGGAGTGGAGCCCCGGTCGGCGCGTCGCTGGAACACAGGAGCAGGTAAGTGAGTGTTTATTAAAAGCCAGCAGCTACACTTTTTGTAGCTACTGACTTTTAATAAACACAATTTTGGGCTGGAACACCCCTTTAAGCTAAACTGACTAGCCTGCCTGCTCTATCTAGCTATATAAAAAGACAATCTCTTTGTCTCTCTGACTGATCTCTGTTCAGAGCCGAAACACACTACACGAGGCCACCCACCCTGGCTTTGGCCAATTATGGCTCTTCGTTTTTTGTGCGCTGTGATTGGCCAAGCATGCTGGACATACAGCATGCTTGGCCAATCATCAGCGCGCAGTGAATTATGGGCCGTTTTGCGTCACTCGAATTTGGCACGAACGACCGCTTTTGTTCGAATTTCGACGAACGTACGAACAGACAATGTTCGAGTCGAACATACGTTCGTATTGAATGCAAAGCTCATCCCTACTTGAGAGGCTGTGAGGCTGTGAGGCGGGCGGCGACGGGCAGAGAGTCGCTGATTGCCGCCATTACTAGTAAAAAAAAAAATATGTCCCCGGATTTCATTTTAAAAATCTGGTCACCTTAACTTATGCACACTTAGCATCTGAGAAACAGCGTGGGGGCCCCGACACCCCCACCCCTTCACCCGTCATTCGCTAGTACCTACAGAAGGAGAAAACAGCAATGACAGCCTACATATTTCTCCTAGCTCATAAAAATTTATTGAGATTCCAAGATGTGGTTTTAGAACATTTTTCATGTCCTCCCCATCTACATTATACAGAAGCCTCACAAATCACTGCACTTTCTTGGGAGTTGTACCACTAATCAAAATAACTCAATAATACACATTAAGTCCTAATGCAGCTACTTATTTAATGGCAGTTCTAGGGAGAACACAGATTCAGCAGATCAGGTAAGGAAAAAAAAAAAAAAAAGATCTATGGCATACAAAAATACAATAAACAGGAAAAATCTGGAGAGTAATCTCTCGCTCATATATTTCCAGCTCGAGGAAGATGTGCAACATCTAACAATGTCAATAAAATTCCCAAAAAATCTTCTGAGATAGAGTCTGAGGCATAATTTTAGCCTTTAAGGAAAAGTACAGTGCAATTTTAGAAAGCCCATATTTAAAGGGGTTGTAAAGGTTTGTCTTTTATTTTCTAAATAGGTTCCTTTAAAGCTAGTGCATTGTTGGTTCACTTACCTTTTCCTTTGATTTCCCTTCTAAAGGTTTCCTAGTGCACATGCGCGAAATCACGTTGCAAATAGTCAATGTTTTCGACGTGAACGTAACTTACGCAAATCCCTATTTGCGAACGACTTACGTAAACTACGGAAAATACGACGCTGTCCATACTTAACATTGCGTACGCCTCACCTACGCAAAGTTACCCCTCATATAGAAGGGGTAACTTTACGCTTACGCAAACGACGTAAAATACGACGACCGGGCGCAATTACGTTTGTGAATTGGCGTATCTAACTCATTTGCATATTCAACGCGTCTAATCGACGGAAGCTCCCCTTGCGGCCAGCGTATAATTGCACACAATTATGCGCAGGTGTAGGCAAGTTACGTCGGCGGAGGAAGCCTATTTTTTACGTATCTGCCTTTGAGAATCGGCGTAAACATATTTGAAATTACGGCGGCGTATCTGGAGAATCTGGAGAATCTGGCCCCTAGTGTTTATCTTTGAGTAGATGTGAACCTTTTAACCAATAATAGCATATTTGCAGTCCAAAGCCCACAGCCTGTCAAGAATTTCAGTTTTTTTGTGGTAAAATTATACACTGACTCGGGTAGGGCCGGCCAGTGAGGCGCCCTGTGGCTGCCCCCCCCCCCCAATGGGTCACCTAAACATACACAAAGAGGAAAAAAAGTAACAAAAAAATTATTTTAATTTAACTTTACATTACACGAGATTGACCCCTTTACATTACACAACAGCACTCCATTTACATTGGGCACATTATATAGTGACCTCTGGACCCCTTTTACATTGCAGCACCTCTGGGCCCCTTTACACACAGTGACCCTTTACATTACACAAGTTGCCCCTTTACATTACACAATGCATCACTGGACCCCTTTACATTACACACAGTGATCTTGACCCTCCTTAATGAGCACCCCCCCTTCAGTGTACCCCCATTGACCTGTGGTACCCGGGGGCAGCTGCCCCCCTTTAGTACTCCTCTGGATGGGCACAGTGCCCCTGTGATGGCGCCCTGTGCGGGCGTGCACACCCCAAGGCCCTGTATGGGTATATACCATAGTGAAGCTGATTTAAATCAAATGGGCTTATACTCGAGTCAATACGTTTTCCCAGGTTTTTTTGTGGTAAAACGAGGTACCTCGGCTTATACTCGGGAAGGGTCGGCCTTAGGTGTTCAGGCGCCCTGTGCGAGCTAATCCTGTGGTGAATTTTTGGAAGAAATAGAAAAATGCGGGTGGGGATTATTGCGGTGCCAAAACAACTCAATCAAAAGTATATGTTAAAAATTTTAATTGTTATTACATTATAGAAAAGTCACATGAAATAAACAAAAAATGGGAGCATATAAAATATACAAATGGCCCAGATTGAAAAGGCCTGTTCTGGTGACGGATCCAATCTTCCCTACATGTTTCGCCAAAACATTGGCTTCCTCAGGGGAATAGGCCGTGACCAATATACGCTACATTGCTTTTATAATGTCAATAAATGGCTGCACTTAGATGGTGGTACCCTCTTACTTTTGTTTACATCCTATATATGTATCTCTCCAGCCATACCTATTATATTAACCACTTGCTTACTGGGCACATAAACCCTCTTCGTGCCCAGGCGAAATTTCAGCTTCTGGTACTGCGTTGTTTTAACTGACATTTGCGCGGTCGTGCGACGTGGCTCCCAAACAAAATTGATGTCCTTTTTCCCCCACAAATAGAGCTTTATTTTGGTGGTATTTGATCACCTCTGCGGTTTTTATTTTTTGCGCTATAAACAAAAAAAAGCGACAATTTAAAAAAAAATATATATGTTTTACTTGTTGCTATAATAAATATCCCATTTTTTTTAACTATTTTTTTCTCAGTTAAGGCCGATACGTATTCTAAAAATCGCAATAAGCGACTGGTTTGCGCAAAAGTTATAGCGCCTACAAAATAGGGGACAGAATTATGTTTTTATCATTATTTTTTTACTAGTAATGGCGGCGATCTGCGATTTTTATTGGGATTGCGACATTACGGCGGACACATCGGACACTTTTGACACATTTTTGGGACCATTCATATTTATACAGCAACCAGTGCTATAAATATGCACTAATTACTGTATAAATGTGACTGGCATTGAAGGGGTTAACACTAGGGAGTGAGGAAGGGGTTAAATGTATTCCCTGGCTGTGTTCTAACTGTGTGGGGGGGAGGGGGGTGACTGGGGGAGGTGACTGATCTGTGTACCTATATACAAGGGACACAGATCGGTCTCCTCTCTCCCTGACAGGACGTGGAGCTCTGTGTTTACACACAGAGGTCCACGCCCCTGCTGTCACCGCCGATCGCGTGTACCCGGCAGACATCACGGCCACCAGGCACACGCATTGGCTCCTCAGCGATGTGCCGTGCACTGTTTTTCCCCTCTGCGTGCCACCCAGTGGCCCGCGGGGAATTGCAATGACAGGACGTCCAGAGACGTCTACCCGGCACTTGAGAGCCGCGCTGTGGACGTCTTTTGTCCATAGCGCGGATCTCAAGTGGTTAAAAGTGTACCTTGTAATGCAAACTTTTCCTACAAAAACTTGCCAGCTTTTCCGTCTTTATGCACAATGTGCCCTTCTAGACAAACACTTTTTATATGATTTCCCAGTTTTCCGATAATCAAAATTTGCTGTTTCCCGGACAGGTAAACACATCTGATTCTATTATGTGGGTAGTAACAAATTTTTAATTGGAAAATAATGTTGTTTTTTTCCCCCGGGCATGAAAATTTTGCTTTTGGAGAGAACAGTGAAACGTTTTATTCTAAGTTCTGCTTTTCAAACTCATGAAAAGCTGATTTTACACAGCACTGTGGTGAAATGATACCCTGACAAGCAACACTCATTAAAAGAGCATTATCTGCTCGCCCTGTGATCTACTGTAGGAGCTTACAAGGCCCTAGAGGTTTTTTTTCCAGCATCTTCTACTGCGATATATTTTCCAGAGAACATATAAACATATCAGCTGGAAAAAAAAAATGAAAATTCTTTATTTTTGTAATTAATTTAAAGAATACAGGGAGCATGACGAATTAATTCGCGACGCGGTCTATTAAAACCGGGCAATAATTAGTGAGTGAAAAATGATACATATGAGGTTTGTATGGAAAGTACAATAAAACGATTGGCAGATTCAGAAGCCTAGGCTGTGCTGTATAAATAGCCACTGGCAAAAGTCTGTATTCTAGAAACTGGTAAGAAGTTCTCTATGAAAGGAGAACTTAAATGGACACTAAAGTCAGGAATATTTTTTTTTTTAAATAATAAACATGTTATACTTTCCTCCACTCTGCAGCTCGTTTTGCACAGAGTGGCCCGGAAAGCTGTCTTCTGGGGTCCCTTGGAGGCTGTCTCGGCTCCTCCTCGCAAAAAGCTCTCTACCTTCATGCGAGGGAGCTCGCACGGTGGAAAGCTTTTGCGAGCGCACTCCTGTGATACAGCGGCGGCCATAGCCGCCGACTGTATCACTCGTCCCCGCCCCCCGGCGTGCTGCGCCATCCGCTGTGATTGACAGTAGCGCCAGCCAATGGCTGCTCTGCTATCAATCTGTCCAGCCTAGCCAATTAACGGCCAGGCTGGGAACTGAACAGGATGATGTGGAAAAGCCCGGCAATTTCGAACGGTCAGGTAAGTAAAATGGGGGCTGGGGGGGGGGGGGGGGCGGTGCTGTCAGATGTTTTTTTACCTTAATGCATAGGATGCATTAAGGTAAACAAAACTTTTACCTTTACAACCCCTTTAACTCATTGATTTAATGGTTTCAAAAAACAGTTGCATTTCCAACATGCTGAGAATACTAACTTTGATTGTGAGAATCTTGCGAGCTACCTAGTGCAAATATAAAAAAATTGATCAACAAATGAAAGTAAAAGTGACAGCTGCTAGCACTAATCACATCTCATATATTGTGTGAAGCCAATAAGTTAAATTAATGTGCTGCGCTATCTCACCCCAAATCTTCCCAAATTAAAATGAATAAAATATATTTTAGCTGTAAATTGTACTGTGATATATGTCACACATCGCTATAAATATATATTAAAGCGGATGTCCGGTGAAAAAAAATTATTAAAAGCCAGCAACTACAAATACTGCAGCTGCTGACTTACCTGTCCTGGAGTCCAGCACCGTCCACAGCAGAGAACGAGCAATCGCTCATCACTCCCCCCGCGTGAGGGAACTAGGAAGTGAAGAGCTCCGGCTTCACTGCCCGGTTCCCTACGGGGCATGCGCGAGTCGCGCTGCGCCTGCCGATTGGCTACCGCTGTGTACTGGGAGTGTTCCCAGCACACAACGGGGGGACGGGAGATGACGTAATGCCCAACGTAATGCCCGCAGTCTGCCCGGGACTGTGTGCCTGGAAGTGGGTGAAAATACCTGTCTTTAGACAGGTATCTGCACCCCCTCTCCCCCTCCGGTGTCACATTTGACACCTTTCAGGGGGAGGGGGGTGCAGATACCTGTCTTAAGACCACCCACTTCCAGCCACACAGTCCCCCCCCCCTCCGTTGTGTGCTGGGAACACTCGGCTCCCAGTACACAGCAGGAGCCAATAGGCAGGCGCAGCGCAATTCGTGCATGCGCCGTAGGGAACCGGGCAGTGAAGCCGGAGCTCTTCACTTCCTGGTTCTCCCACCGAGGATGGCGGGGGGGGGGCAGCAGTGTGACGAGGAATTGCTCGTCCTCTGCTGCGGACGGCACTGGACTCCAGGACAGGTAAGTGTCCTAATATTAAAAGTCAGCAGCTGCAGCATTTGTAGCTGCTGGCTTTTAATATTTTGGTCAAACACGCTTATGAATCACTTTATGGTTTCTAGGCAGGCTGTCTGTTTCAAAGCTGCTTACTGGTGCTGTCTCCTCACGTGGAAAATGGTAAAAAGCATAGAGCTTGCGCCATGAGTTTACCAGAGCTTGCGCCATGAGCTCACCTACGTGTTACAATAGCGAATATTCGCTGGCTGTTGTAAGACTGATCCTCAATCCGGCCGATCAGAAGCGGGTAATATACCCGTTTTCTGATTGACGCCGAAAAGAGAAGACTCCCGGTTGGTCCCCGAGAAGGAGAGAGGAAACGGAAGCCAGAGACATCGCCTGTGGAGAGCAGGAGAACGGGAGCGTCGCTGCCGCCGAGAGAAGCGCCGCATTGATGGTGTAAGTCCACCAAGCCGGGGGGGGGGGGGGGGGTTTGGCCGCGTACACACGATAGGTTCAGGAGGGCAACGGTCTGATGGACCGCTTTCATCGGTCAAAACCGATCGCGTGTAGGCCCCATAGGTTACTTAACCTTCGGTTAAAAAAAAGCCAACTTGCTTTAAAATTTAACCAATGGATGCCTAACCGATAGGTCAAAACCGATCGTTAGTACACATGACCATCGGTTAAAAATCCACGCATGCTCAGAATCAAGTCGACGCATGCTTGGAAGCGTTGAACTTCATTTCTTTCAGCACGTCGTTGTGTTTTACGTCACCGCGTTCTAAAACGATCGTTTTTTTTAACTGATGGTGTGTAGGCACATCAGACCGTCCGTCAGCTTTATCGGTTAACCCCCCCCACCGGCTGCCACTGTAAAGCAATAAAAGATAAAGACGGTTAAAAAAATCAGTCAAACAACATATTTAGAAATCATATTCGGATATGTCATCTGATATTTTTAAATACCTCCTGGAGGAACCTAAGACAGACTCATCCCTACGGACTTCAATTACATAAATGCACGATGGTCTTTGTCTTTGTCTTTGTGAGATCTGCTACCAAAACAGGCATTAAAAAAAAAAACTTTCTTCTCTAAAATTCATGAGACTAACTGTTCAAGACAAATTGAAAATGACTAAACTGAAAATCTTTTCACCTTTAATTTGCACTTGATGGATGATGCTGACATGCGGATGCATGACCTCATCGATTTGCAGACCAAAGCTTTCCTGGAGCAAAGATTCTTCCATCAAGCTCTTGACAAACTTTGACAAACTTTGGTGCTCACAACGTTTTTTCTTTTGTTTCAGCCAGGAAAGTTCTATTAGCCATCTTTATTTGCAACATGTAGATCAATGTGAATGAAAATTATTATTATTATTATTTATTATTATTATTATTATTATTATAATACAGGATTTGTATAGCGCCAACAGTTTACGCAGCACTTTACAATGAAGGGGGGGGGCAGCACAATTACAATACAATTTAATACAGAAAGAATAGGAGGGCACTGCTCATGGAGCTTACAATCGAAAGGATTCAACACTTTGGGCCAGATTCAGGTAGATCAGAGCATCTTTGCTCTGGAGTAACGCATCTCATTTACGTTACGCTGCAGACATTTTAGGAGCAAGTGCTGTCATTCATGAAGCACTTGCTCCTAAAGTTGCGGCAGCGCATCGCAAATGAGACAGCGGAATTCAAATTGGGCGGGTACGGGGCGTGTAGTATTCAAACTACGCGCGATCCCGCGGCGAACGTACTGCGCATGCGTTGAGTGTCAATGCATCCCAGTGCGCATGCTCCAAATTCTGTCAGTGAACGTCAATGACGTCACATTCCCATTCATGAATGTTTTACGCAAGCGACGCGATTTGGTTTTTTTCCGACGCGATGACGACGCCTATACTTAACATAGGATACTCCACTAGGGGGCTGCTTTATCTATACGCCGCGTATCGCTTCCGGAAACGTCGTAAAGTCACTGCGTCGCGCCCGAAAAAGATCGTGAATTGCCGATTCCCGCTCATTAACATATTTTTTTAGCGTAAATCGGCGGGAACGCCCCCGGCGCCATTTTTAAGTTGAAGTAACGATGCGATGGCGAAATTCAATTACGCCGATCGCATCGGAACTCCAACCCGGCGTTTCTTGTTTTCTGATTATAGAAAACAGAAACGCCGGCTTAAAGTGACAGTTAGGCTGGCGGATCACTGGATCCGCCAGCCTAACTCTTCATGAATCTGGCCCTTTGAAAATAAGAGTAACATGGCTGGATATTTGGCAAATTATACCTACATATATTAGGGTGACCAGACATCCCTGGTTTCTGGGGACAGTCCCTGGATTGAGGACACTGTCCCCGGACCAAGTCTGTCCCCGGTTTTGTCCTCGGTTTGGATTTGAACAGGGGCAGGGGCAATTTCAAAGATAGTCAGTGCAGAATTTATAAAAAAAAAAATCTGAATTACACACCTACTAGCTTAGGGGGGTGTATTTTTTCTAGGGTTGTCCTGATACCAGGGTACCGATACTTTTTTTCATGTACTCGCCGATACCGAATACCGATACTTTTTTTAAATGTCATGTGACAGTTTTCAAACCACAATACAGACTAAGGATATTTTCTTTAGAATTATGAAGAACTCTAACTCAAG
Organism: Rana kukunoris; assembly: GCA_029574335.1. Lineage (NCBI taxonomy): Eukaryota > Metazoa > Chordata > Amphibia > Anura > Ranidae > Rana > Rana kukunoris. The sequence continues at coordinate 130,822 of JAJQKJ010001858.1, read as the reverse complement.
ACATTATAAAACAATAAAAATTAGTAAAAATTAATAAAAATGTTTTATTTACTTGTCACGCAGTAGTAAAAAACTCTCTTTTCACAGAACATGTTGATAAATACAAAAAAAGTATCGGCAGAAGCATCGGGAGCATTTGCGCGAGTACAAGTACTCCCGCAAATACTCGGTATCGGTCCCGATATCGATACTAGTATCGGTATCGGGGCAACCCTAATTTTTTCATTATCTGTGCCCCTTTCTGATGATCATGTGCTGGTCGGAGCGAAGGGAATATTTCTTCAGTTTCAGGTGCCTATTCAGGTCCGCTCTCATGTTCTTCTGCCTTGGCTCAAGTCCCAGCCAGCCGCCTGCCTGCTTATCTCCTTGCCTTCCCTGGAGGAGTGATCTTCCTCCGCTCCCCACCCAGTAGTAGCCGGGGCCCATAGAGTAAGACTTAACAGGCTGTGAGGCGGGCGGCGGCGGCAATGGGCAGAGAGTCGCTGATTGCCGCCATTATTAGTAAAAAAAAAATATGTCCCCGGATTTCATTTAAAAAATCTGGTCACCTTAAAATATAACCATAGTCATAGGTCATAGTCTTATCAGCCAAGTCTGTTAGTAGGGAGAGCTAAAATGTGTATATGAGGTACCACCAAACTTTCTATCGCTGGGGGAATTAAAGAGGCTGCCCACTCCTGCTTCTTAGGCCCTGTACACACGAGGAGACATGTCCGATGAAACAGGTCCGACGGACCGTTTTCATCGGACATGTCTGAAGGGATATTTTGGTCTGATGTGTGTACACACCATCAGACCAAAATCCCCGCGGACCAGAACGCGGTGACGTAGAAGACACCAACGTGCTGAAACACGGAAGTTCAATGCTTCCACGCATGCGTCGAATCAATTTGACGCATGCACGGGATTTCGGTCCGATGGTTGTGCGTACTAACCATCGAGCATGCTTAGAAACTTTTGTCCGCTGGAAACCTGTCCGCTAGGCCGTACACACGATCGGACATGTCCGCTGAAACTGGTCTGCGGAGCAGTTTCAGCGGACATGTCTCCTCGTTTGTACGCAGCCTAAAGGTTAAAACTTGTACAAGGGTTGTAGACCTATACACACCTAGCTGATATTTGATGATGACTTCCAAAATTAAATCTTTACACCCGAGGATCCCAGGATTGCCTTTGTGCTGCGACCATTACCCAGAGGATTCCTCCTCTCCTTAACCACTTCAATACCGGGCACTTTCACCCCCTTCCTGCCCAGTCCAATTTTCAGCGATGTCGCATTTTGAATGACAATTGCGCAATCAAATGCAACGCTGTACCCAAACCAACATTTTATAATTTTATTCCCCACAAATAAAGCTTTCTTTTGGTGGTATTTGACCACCACTTGGGGTTTTTATTTTTTACACTCCAAATGAAAAATGACTGAAAATGTTGAAAAAAAAAAGTTTTTCTTAGTTTCTGTTACAACGCTTTGTATATAAGTAAATTTTCTCCTTCACTGATGAGCACCAATGAGGTTACACTGATGGGCACTGATGAGGCAGTACTGATTTTCACTGATGAGGTCGCACTGATGATGAGGCACTTATATGCAGCACTGAATGGGCACTGATAGGTGGCACTGATATGCAGCACTGATGGGCACTGATAGGTGGCACTGAATGGGCACACATAGGTTGCACTGATGGGCACTTATAGGCAGCACTGATGGACACTGATGGGTGGCACTGATCAGGAGGCACTTACAGGCAATCACTGATGGGCACAGATTGCCATCCTAATGGGCACTGATTTGCATCTCTAGTGGGCTCACCTGGTGGTCTCCAGTGGTCATCCCTGGTGGTCTCCAGTGGTCACCCTTGAAGGGTCTGCACTGATAATCAATAAGCGCAGACCCCCTTCCCGTCAGGAGAGCAGTCGATCGCCTCTCCACTACTCAAGTCTGTCAGTGCAAGTAGAGGAAAAGCCGATAAACGGCTTTCCTGTTTACACTGTGATCGGCTGTGATTGGACACAACTGATCACATGCTAAAGAGCCAATGTCAGAGGCTCTTTACCAAGATCGAAGATAAAATTTGTGTCAGACTAGTGGCTTATTCTGCTAGTCGTCGTATGACGTCCAGTCAGGAAAATGCAACCACATTCGGCTGTCATTCTGCTAAATGGCGGGCAGGAAGTGGTTAAAGTGGTTGTAAAAGAAGAATGTTTTTTATCCTAATGTGTTTTATGTATTAAAAACATTCTGTGTGTAGCAGCCCCCTCAGTCGCCCTAATACTTACTTGAGCCCCATCTCGGGCCAGCGATGTTGGAGTGTGTCGGCTGCCTGGGATTCCCCTCCTTGTTGGCTGAAACAGCAACGTGGTGCCATTGGCTCAAAGTCAGTCGGCCAATGAGGAGAGAAAGGGGGCTGGCCATGGCTCCATGTCTGAATGGACACAGGGAGCTGTGACTCGGCTTGGGTGCCCCCATAGGAAGCTGCTTTCTGTGGGTGCACGCAACAGGAGAGAGAGACCAGGAGCACCGAAGAGGGACCTGAGAAGAGGAGGATCTGGGCTGCTCTGTGCAAAACCAACTGCACAGAGGAAGCAAGTATAACATGTTTGTTATTTTTAACAAAGAAAAAAAACAAGACTTTACAATCTCTTTAAGGTTAGGACAGCAGGGTGCCTAGGACTATTCCTTTTGCATCACAAGAAGATACATTTAATTGAGCACAAAAGCAGTTCTAGTTATGCCCGGTACACACGATCCGATTATCGGACGATCATTTTTTTTTTTTTTGTATGCTTATCTCACGTCGAATCTGATGAGTTTACTAAAGTCACGAAAATTCTCGTACGGCAGAATAAAAAATCTGAAGTGATGTCATGTGTTGTAATGCATTTGTATTGCATTTTCGAACGACAGCTGTACTGATTAAACGAAAATCGAAAGGTCTAGAGCAGGGGTCTCAAATTGGCGGCTCTCCAGCTTTTGCGAAACTACAAGTCCCATAATGCCTCTGCCTGTGGAAGTCATGCTTATAACTGTCAGCCTCGCAATTCCTTTATGGGATTGTAGTTTCGCCACAGCTGGAGGGCCACCAGTTTGAGAGACCCCTGTCCTAGGGTCTCTGAGAGATATTTAAATCCAATGTCTATCTTTTTTTTTTTTTGTTTAGTTTAGTTAAATTGAACAATCAGTTTTGGGTAAAACAAAGCTTTAAAGCTTTTCAATGGCCACAATTAAAAATTGTATATTAATTTCCATATAAAATTTCAGTTATTTCTAGCCTACTTCTATTGCTGGGGTTTTTTGCCTTCCTCTGGATCAACTGTGGGTATGGAGTTGGGTGTATGGGATGTACTGTTTTTTATTTTGTTTGTTTATTTTATTTTTTATGGTTGAACTGGATGGACTTGTGTCTTTTTTCAACCTGACTAACTATGTAACTATGTAACTATTAATCTGAACTATATTGAAGTTCATAAACTAACTTTGTGAAGATCCCCACACATTTACTTCCTTAAATTCTGTGACATCTATTTATTATCCACTTGCAATATGTATATATAAGTGGTTTACTGGGGTGTTGGCTGAACCCCGGTATTTTTATTTCTTTTAGCCGTCGGCTGGCTCTCTCAGGAAAGCGGTCCAAGCAGCTTATTAGCCTCTGGAACGATTTCAAAAGCTGCTCGCCGGGGGTTTCTTGGGCTTACCATTTTTACCGGCGCACCCGAGAAACAATCCGATGGTGCGGCTGGCTGGTAACAAAGGTGAACAGAGACTCTGCCCTTTATATTAAAGCATAAAAAAAAGAGGTTTACGCTATGGGAGCTTTCCTTTGCTTATCTCTCTATGAGCAACATCAGGGCTTTATATAGCTTGGAGGCATAGAGGAAAAGGAGTGGAGGAAAGAACATCAGAGGAAAACACACATACAGTACCTGGCTATTTGGACATCACAGTATCTGAAGTGTACTTGACTTGCATTTATTTGGCGAGCGTGGGCATAAGAGGGGAGCACAATATTGTATCTACACTGCACAGGAGTGGTTTGTTTCAGCATGAGAGGCTGCACTGGACTGAGTGTGAAAGATCATCTGTTTTGCATGTATTGATATAGAACTTCAAATAATACTGAACAGAAGGAGAGCTGTTGACATTGTGAATTATATATGCTGTTTTGCTTTGTGCATATATGTAAGGGGTAATGTCACGAGTGACATACATGGTATTTAAATCTATCACATGAATGAGGTATATATAATAACTACGGGTGCAACGGATCGTCACCAATCGGTGATCTGAACAGGTCACCCCATTCGAATCGGCACAACACACGATCCGCGGAACGCTCCGGAGCCTCGGCTGTAGGAAAGTCCCCGGCTTCGGCCTAGCTCCGGAGCGGCAGCCATCTTGCTCCACCCCGTGTACTTGCCAGTGCACAGTGTTACACTCCTCCCCGCCTCAGCGTGCTGACTACAGACCCGGGACCACCGTATGCAGGCATGTGGACACAGTGGGCCAGATTCTCAGAGGCGTTACGATGGAGTATCTCAGATACCCCGTCGTATCGCCTTTTTTTTTGTCTCGTATCTATGCGTGTGATGCTGAGCATCACTTTTGCATAGATACGCTTCTACATCCGACAAGTGTAAAAGCATTACACTTTCGGATCGTAGGTGTAATGACAACTCCGGCCACTAGGTGGCCTTTACGTTGTTTTTTCATTTGCATATGCAAATGAAGTAGTACGCCGATTCTCGATCGCTTTTACGCCGCCCCGTCGTCGCGTACGTCGTTTTCGTTCGCGTAAGGTTACCCCAGCTTCTATGTGGAGTAAAAAAGAAAAAAGGATACGGCGCTTAATGATTGGAAGAGCTGAGATCAAAAGTTCAGATCGGGCTCAAAAAGTTAACATAAACATCTATGGTTGAATAAATGTGATTAACAAAAAAAAAAAAAAACACTCATGTAGTACGTGAACAATGTGAGTGTGCTGAAAATACATATGGTGAAAAAAGTCCTTCAATGCTGTCCATTCAATTAAGAAGAGAAAGAAAGTCCCAAAAGAAAATCCAATTAGTCATCCATGTGTGTAGGGTGGGGATAGAATGAACATAATCCACCGCAGAAAACACCCAGGTGTGGTGATGTAGTATCCTTACCATGTGTGTTGACCGCTATGTGGGTCACTCTGGGCGCGGGGGTTTAAGGTCTCCCTCCTGACCCTCTGTACTGTCGCTGCGGTGTTCTCAAATATAGCGCGATGTTTGACAAAAAATGAGAGAGAAATAGGACCATAGCGTGATACCAGAGAATGATTTTTTTAATGTAAAAGAAATAAAAAGCTGATGCACTCACATTTGATATGTCGTTAAACAGCAGTGTGTCAAATTTAGTGAAGCCGGCGGCTGATCGTCCCTCTCCTGCTCGTTTTCGTTCAAGCTTCCTCGATAGGACCAGCGTGATGGCGTCGATACAGCAAGCCATGTGGAGTAACCTTACGAGGTCCCGTCGGATGCCGTCGTGTCCCGTCGGATGCCATGTTAAGTATGGCCTCGGGACCGCGTCGTGTTGTGCGTCGTTTGCGTACGTCGATTCTCAATGGGGCTGGCGTACGCTGCGATTACGTCATTTACATTGAGAAAATGTGACGTCCTTTGGAGCATGCGCACTGGGCTTTTTCCCCGGCCGGCGCATGCGCAGTTCGTTCGACGTGGGGGCGCGCTTAATTTAAATACAAGCCGCCCCATTTGAATTGCGCGGGTTTACGCTTGGCGATTTACGAGACGCCGGCGAAAACTACGGAGCAAGTGCTTTGAGAATAAAGCACTTGCTCTAGTACGCAGCGGCGGCGTAGTGTAAATGGCTTACGCTACGCCGCCGAATATATATGAGAATCTGGCCCAGTGTCTTTTGAGATCTGCACATGCTGGTAGGAAAAAGATTGTTTGTACTGAGCGGAGGAGGGGGAACACCCGAGGAGGGGGGGACACCAGAGTCACCCAAGGAGGGGGGGACACCAGAGGAGGTAGACCCCGGTGACGCCAGAGTGGAGTGGAGGGGGGCACCTGTGACGCCAGAGTGGAGTGGAGGGGGGCACCTGTGACGCCAGAGTGGAGTGGAGGGGGGCACCTGTGACGCCAAAGTGGAGTGGAAGGGAGCACCTGTGACGCCAGAGTGGAGTGGAGGGGGGCACCTGTGACGCCAGAGTGGAGTGGAGGGGGCACCTGTGACGCCAGAGTGGAGTAGAGGGGGGGCACCAGTGACGCCAAAGTGGAGTGGAAGGGGGCACCTGTGACGCCAGAGTGGAGTGGAGGGGGGCACCTGTGACGCCGGAGTGGAGGGGGGCACTACAAGATTAGTCTTTTTTCTTTTTTGCTGATCCGAGGATCGATCTGATCCCTGACTTCTGATCTGAGGATTGATCCGATCCGTGAGTTTTTTGATCCGTTGCACCCCTAATAATAACACACAAATATAGTAGATAGATAAGCAGTTGTAAAGGGGCAGAACTGTGAATATTTTTTTGGCTACATTAGAGACCAGATCGTCTCTGATCACCTCTATGGCCTTGGAGGACCGGAGCAACATCATGACGTCCCTTTCGGTCCAAGTTGGAAGTAAACAATTAGGTAAAGGTGAAATTTGGGGTCTTTTGACCCCAGAGCTATCCATAAATAGGACCTGTTATTCTTATTTCTATTACAAAGGATGTTTACACTCCTTGTAATAGGAATACAAGTGATCAAAAAATATATCATTAAAATTAAAAGGGACAGTGTAAAAACAAAGGTAAATTAAATAAGAAATGTTTTTTTTTTTTTTAAAGGCAGCCCCATCCCTTTGTGCTTGCGTGCAGAAGCGAATGCATATGTAAGTTGCGCACGCATATGTAAACAGCGTTCACACCACACATTTGAGGTGTCACCACAAAGGTTAGAGAGACAGCAACAATTCTAGTGCTAGACCTCCCCTGTAACTCTAAGGCTGAATTCACACCTAATCGCGGCGTTTTGTCCCGCGAATTGCAGCGACAAATTGCAGCGTTTTTGTACCGCTTTTTGCGGCGACAAAACGCTGTGATTTTAACCCCCATTTAACCCCCAGGTCCACATCTCCTATGCCGAACGCCGAAGCTGCCTGAAAAAAAGGGTCCGGGACTTGTTTTGAGCTTCAGGCGTTCGGCGTTTCGGCGTTCGGCGTGGAGATGTGAACCATCTCCATAGAGGGCAATGGTATTTCTCCCCTCCAGCGTATCGAGCGTCGGGCGTAAATACGCCTAGATGTGAATGGAGCCTAAACAGGTAACCTGTAAAAAATGTTAAAGTGTAGCCTCTAGAGATTTTGAAGTACTGTATCATAGTTTACAAGAGCGTTCACAATTTTAAAGAGTGACATGTTAGGTATCTGTTTGCTCGCATATACTGTGTGGCATAAAAAATTGCAATCACCATTTAATTTCTTATGGTCTCTGCTAAAAAAAATATATATATATATATATATTGCTTGGGGTTATAAGTACTTTTCTAGAAAAAAAATGCTGATTTAGACTTGTAAACAACACCGGCGTTTCCGAAAGAAGCTGAACATTCAGAACTGCTTGTCGGCTCTAGACGGCGCCTGCGCACCGACTAGGAGCCGTGTAGCGCTGACTGCGCAGGCACCGTATAGAGTTGACTTACAGCTCTGCATGTTCGGCTTCTTTTGGAAACGCCGTGACTCGGACACGCCTACGCAATACGTGGGGTGGGGCCTTATCCGTCGGTGGGGAATTTTCCTGAAACAACGTTAATCATCTGGGCGACCTCCCAGATGACATGCCTCCTCAGAATAGAAACACCTACTCCTGCGGGGAGAAGTACACGGAAGCCGGATTGGAAATATACATCACAAGGTATGTACAGCCTAAAAAAAAAAAATTGCGGACTGTACATGTTACAAGTCTAAATAAGTTGGTCTGATATAAATGTTATTTGGGTGAACCTCCGCTTTAATGGACTTTTAGTACTGTTAGCACTCATATGACCCACAACCTATCCTCTAATAACCTCCCAAAATCCTATACTTAGGTGTCACTGTTCCTTGGAGATATTTTCTATGCATTCTGCTGGGAGCTGCGCATCCACCCAAGGTAGGAATCTCTTGTGCATGCATAAAATAATCTCTATTCACTTCTATGCTTTAAATTCTTTGGATGCATAATAGATGACCCTTCCATATGATGAAGCAACATATTCTGTGCAGCCTACCCTTGAGTTTTTCTTATTCAAACAGTTTATTTATTTGCAGAAATACAGAAAAACATGTCACAGGTAGTGTTGCTCACGAATATTCATATTGCGAATATTCGGCTCGAATATGGCATATTCGAGTATTCGCGATATATTCTGAATTTCGCGGTGAATATTCGCTATTTCGAATATTCGTATTTTTTCAATTTTTTTTTAGAACAGATCACATCCTAGAGATCCCCATTGACGTCTAAAAGCATTGCTGGTATGATTAGAGACCTTGGGCCGAGTAGCTGCAGCGATCATTTTATATTGGCGAAAAATCGCAATGCGATTATTCGGCAATAGCGATATCGCACGATTATTTTCGAGAAATTAGCAATATTGTTTTTAGCTAAAATAACACATATATTCGATTTCAGAGTGTTACTGTCGAAATTCCGCAATCAATTTCTCATTCGCATTTTTGCGAAATTACGATAAAATATCAAGAATATTCTGAGCCAATCAGAGTGCTCCTTCCGCATTTGCCGAATATTCGCAATTATTTTGTATTGTAATATATCACGAATATTCTGAGCCAATCAGAGTGCTCCTTCCGCATTTGCCGAATATTCGCAATTATTTTGTATTGTAATATATCACGAATATTCTGAGCCAATCAGAATGCTCCATTCCGCATTTCTCGAAATTTCGCAATTATTTTGTATTATAAAATATCACGAATATTCTGAGCCAATCAGAGTGCTCCTTCCGCATTTGCCGAATATTCGCAATTATTTTGTATTGTAATATATCACGAATATTCTGAGCCAATCAGAGTGCTCCATTCCGCATTTCTCGAAATTTCGCAATTATTTTGTATTATAAAATATCACGAATATTCTGAGCCAATCAGAGTGCTCCTTCCGCATTTCTCGAAATTTCATTCGCATTCGCAATTCGCATTTGCATTCGCATTCGCAATAGCGAAATTTCGCAATCATTTCATTTCCAAAAAATATCGCGAATATTCGCATTTAACGAATATATCTCGAATATTCGACTATATATTCGAGATATATCGCGAAATCGAATATGGCATATTCTGCTCAACACTAGTCACAGGTAGACAACAACATTTAATGAGAAAGGTACAGTCATATCATTATGGATAAGAAAGGGTATGTCCCAGAGTTCAGTACATCATGTAGGAAAGAGTCCAACGGAAACTATATTATTAGAAAACATTGGACACTTGGCTTCCAAAACACAATATCCAAAACACAATATCAGCCTAATGCTTTCCTGCGACAGAAATAAAGATACTGACCAAAAAAAAAAACATTCCAAAGTCTGCCGATGAGGCAGAAAAAGGGGGACCATGGGGATCACAAACAGTGGTGGGCCAGGAGGGCCGACTATTGCATGGTGGTTGTCTATCTGACGGAGGGGGATGTGTGAGAGAAGGGGAAGGAGCCAAGATGAAGAGTGAAGGAAAAGGTAGAGAGGAATTGTGGGAAGGGGTGTCTATCCACAGTGGGGGACTTGGTCCTCAAGAGGATTTTCAGAGAGCCGCATTATATGCTGCCCTGAGGGTAATTACAGATGTGAAAGTGAGTGATCAAAGTTGGAGGGCAAGTAGTGCTCTACCCAAGGGTTTCAGAGTTTTTCAAATTTGGCAAAACTGTGTCCTGCAGCACAGCTTCTATTCTGACGTAGATCAAAGCTTGTGTTACTCTGTTTTGGGTAGCCAGTATACATGGGGTGGGGGATTTCCACGTTCTTGCTATTGTTTGTTTGGCCGCAGTTGTTACTTGAAGGCATAATTTGAACTGTCGGTGGGTAATAAAGGGTGGCTTCAGAGCACTACTGAAGGGTCTGGGGTCATGGAAATGTCAACAAGTTTGGAAAGGATGCGGAGCACATCAAACCAGAAAAATTGTGCCACTGGGCATTCCTACCATATATGATGGTGTGTGCCTACAGAGTTAAAGCCCCGAAAGCATGGAGAAGGATAGCAAGAATTTGGATATCGTGGCGGGGACCAAGTACCACCTGATGAGAACTTTATATTTTATTTCTAGGGCAACAATATTCTGTGGGGTGGACTTGGTAGCATCCCAGACATGGATCCAGTCAGCGGGGTCCAATTTGCAATTAAGGTCCTTCTTCCATTTGGCAATATAAGAGGGCGCGCAAGAGTTTGTGGGCTCCAAAAGGTGCCTATATAGTTAAAGCGGAGGTTCACCCTAAAAACATGTATATAACATTACACTTAGCATGCTTCCAACATTTACAGTATGCTGTTTTTTGTTTTTTTTTGCTGTACATACCGTCTTATCGCCCTTTTCCACCCGGCTTCCGGGTTCTCACTCCCGCAGGAGTAGGCGTTCCTATGCAGAGGCGCAGTGTCATGTGGGACTTCGCCCAGATGATTGACGTCTTGAGAAAAAAAACCTGGAGGATAAGGTGCGTCACGAGTTTCCGAAAGTAGCCAAACTGCGAGTCGGTTCTATACGGCGCCTGCGCAGTCAGCTCTACATGGCTTCTAGTCTGTGCGCAGGTGCATTATAGCGCCGTATAGAGCCGACTCGCAGTTCGGCTACTTTCGGAGACTCGTGACGCACCTTATCCGCCGGGGGGAGGTTTTTCTTAAGACGTCAATGATCTGAGCGAAGTCCCACATGACACTCATGCCGCGTACACACGGTCGTTTTTTGCGATGAAAAAAAACGACGTTTTTTAAAACGTCATTTAAATTGATCGTGTGTGGGCAAAACGTCGTTTTTTGTCTTAAAAAAAACGACCAAAAAAAAATTCCAACATGCTTGAATTTTTTGTGTCGTTTTTCAAAACGTCGTTTTTTGTTTCACAAAAAGTCACCGTGTGTAGCAAAAACGTCGTTTAAAACGACGTTTTTCAACCCGCGCATGCCCAGAAGCTAGTTATGAAGCGAGCTTCAATGGAAAAGTGTGGTGAACGTAACCTTGTTTTTTGTGAAAAAAACGATGGTGTGTATGCAACATCGTCTTTGAAAGTGACGTTTCAAAAACGTCGTTTTTTACTTCACAAAAAACGTCGTTTTTTTTTCATCGCAAAAAACGACCGTGTGTACGCGGCATCAGCCTCTGCATAGGAACGTCTACTCCCGCGGGAGTGAGAACCCGTAAGCCGGGTGGAATAGAGCAATAAGACAATATGTACAGCAAAAACAAACAAAAAAACAGCATACTGTAAACCAGTGTTTCTCAACTCCAGTCCTCAAGGCCCCCCAACAGGTCAGGTTTTCAGGATTTCCATTATTTTGCACAGGTGATTTGATCAGTTTCACTGCCTTAGTAATTCCCACAGCCTTTTCATCTGAAAACATGACCTGTTGGGGGGGCTTGAGGACTGGAGTTGAGAAACACTGCTGTAAACGTTGGAAGTATGCTAAGTGTAATGTTATATACATGTTTTTAGGGTGAACCTCCACTTTAAGAAATAAGGTCTCTCCTATAACCTAGCTTGAGTATTTTAGCTTCCAGTGGGCCACACAGCCAAGAATTTAGAAGGGTGGGACAGGCGGGTATAAGACTTGGTGAATTGTTGGGTTGGCTGAGAGGACATTTTAAGGATAATTGTACTACTTGAAAGCCACTCAGTGTGAAAAACCAGCAGCATGTGGTTACATTGTTAACACACCACTGTGTCTTAATATGAAATTTCTAGGTCAACTTGAATTTGAAGGAGCAGCACATATAAGAACAAAGAATGAGACTGAAGTAGAGCAGAAATGAATTAACTGTGTTCATATAGTCGGAATGAGGAGACTTGCGGCACAGAAGTTATCCTGCAGTGGAGTTTGATGATGTCCTCAAGGACACGGCCAGTAACTCACTAGGCCACATCTACGATGAAGATTAAAATGCACTCAGCTTTCCCTCCTGCTACCAGTCTGCATTCTATCACATCTGTAAGCATTTTTTTTTACCTGTGTAATATTAATATTTTTGTGATGGTCTGATATAATTATACCTTGCCATCTGTAGCGATTCCTTGAACACGCGTTTCTCGAGAGATGAAAAGAGCTGTTTACCGGAGTCCTTCAGGAATTGTACAAGGATCTTCACTCATCTCAAAAAAAAGAATCACATCCCCATAAAGGACAGATAAACTAGAAAACACAAGCCACTCTGCCTCTTGGATGATGTGCTTAGAAGCCACAAGCTCAATTCCTTTTAATTATCTGCCAGAACCTTGAAAGCGTCCTGCTACAAATATTGATATAACTCAGTGATTACCAACATCTTACTGAGTTTCAATTGTGTTCCAGGAAAAGCATTCTTCTAAAGCCGCTTGTTACAAAATAGAGAAAGATCTCCTTATAGAACAGAATGGAGAAAAACATGCAATATTAAGTTAGCCAACTATAAGTCAACGAAAAACTCAGCTCACCTTTTTTTTGAAAACCAGACAAATAACACGATCTCGTTCCAATGTCAGGAAAAAAACATGCGTGCAATACTTAGGTTTCTTATAATAAGGGGGCATAGGATTCAAATTCTATGATCATTGCCACTGTTCTTTCAGCGCTTATCGATCAAATGTTTGGATTATTTAAAAGAAGAACCTAAAGCAGAGCTAAATGCTCTCAACTATTTGTTATCCTTATGCTGTAAGCATTAGTAGGTAGATTGTACGGTATCCACTTGAAGACTTGTGCCCTGTACACACGACCGGTCTCCCACATTTTTACTGACGGAGTTCCTACAGAATTCCACTCAAGCTGTCTTGCATACACACGGTCACACCAAATTCCAACCGTCAAGAACACAGTGACGTACAACAGCACAAGAATGATGTCATTGTGGCTCCGGCCAATCACAGCGCCAGAGCCCACAATACCCAGAAGTAACTCCGGGAGCGATGTCGCCGGCTGAAGCTGTTTCCCAGGACCGTCACGGGGGCTTCGATCTAAGGTGAGTATTTCACTATGAGTTAGTATGCTATGCTATGCATACTAGCTCAATATGCCTTTGTCTTGCAGAGTTTTTATGTGGGTTTACAACCACTTTAATAGCCATTCAAACCCCTTTGTGTCAACTTGTGTGCATGTTATCAGGCCAAAATCACCAGGGTATGTAAACTTTTGATCAGGGTCATTTGGGTAGTTTCTGTTGTGATTATGATTTAAAAAGAGTAAACAGCTGATTGATAATTAATGACTTTAGCCAAATACTTAAAGGAGTTGTAAAGGAATTTTTTGTTAGGTAGACAGACAGAATAGTGTAATGATTCTGTTAAAGTGGAGTTCCACCCATTTTTTTATGTTTGTCTGTGCTGCATGCCCTAATCTCATAGTGTTCAGAATGGACAATTTTTATTTATTTTGTTGCTTGTAAATACCTTTATTTTGTAGTCCTTCATTACTTCCTCCTCCTTATTAGCCTAGGCTATTAAGTCACAAGGCTATTTGCAAGGGTTTCTGGGATAGGCATCATGTTTCCCAGTAGTCCTTGCAAACCTGACTGAAATCTATTACATTGCTTGTGCAGCACTGAGCATGTGCGAGATATGCAAAGCTGAAATCCAGTAAGTCATACAGTCTGGCTTCATGATGCCCACACTTATGGCCACGGTCTATTTCTAGATTATAAACGATCTAAATGCTGTAACAACCTAACAAAACGGACCTTAGTTTACAGACTAACTTTACTAGAATACATTAAGCTTGTGTATTACAGGGGTATTTATATTTAAAAAGTGAAATTGTGGGTGGAACTCCCCTTTAAATTCCTTCATCTATATCACCTCTGGCGTTCTAGTTTCTGTTCTCTCATTCACTTCCCGGTTTGCGGCGCTCGTTCATGTAAGAACTACATTTCCCAGTATGCATTGCGGCACGCCCAGTATTTCACACCTCCTTGAAGTCTCTAACACGTAGAGAGCGTCCTGCCGCACAGATGTAGTTCCCAGGAGGGGCGAGCAGGTCACTGACCACCGCAGTAAAGCCTCCCTTCACGGTGGTCAGTAACAATCAGACAAGCAGGAAGTGAACAGAACAGAGAAGAAATAGAGCAACTTCTGAGCAAAATTAACAATGAGGAAGTAAAAAGAGGAATGTCTGCAGGTAAAGGATATTATGAACAAAATAAATCCCTTTACAACCCCTTTAAACCTCGTACACACGACCGGTTTTCTCAGCAGAAAAACTGCCAGGAGAGCTTTTGGCTGGGAAAATCGGATGTGTGTATGCTTCCTCGCAGTTTTCCCATCAGGAAAACAGCCGGGAATCCAGGCGGGAAAATAGAGAACCTGCTTTCAATTTTCCCATCGGGATTCCCGGCGGTTTTTTTTTTCCTGAAAGATCTACTACTTACCTATGGGAAACACTGCGAGGCAGTGCTGATGGAGCATACACACGGCTGGGATTCCCGGCCAAAGCTCCATGGCAGTTTTCCTGCCGGATTCTCGGTTTTCTCAGCAGACTTTTTACCGCCGAGAAAACCGAGCGTGTGTACAGTGTTCATATTCTGCCAGGCCAAGAAATCATAAATTCTGCCAGGGTATGTAAACTTATGAGCACAACTGTGTGTATATATATATATACATATATATATATATATATATATATATATATATATATACAGTTAGAAATTAAATATGAATTACTTGACTTGTGCGCTGCTATGGACCTCACAACCAACCAAAACAAATGTACACACTAAATACAAAAGCACAACTGTAAAGTTCTACTTTAAAGTGGACATGAACTGAAAAGAAAGTTTGCTATGTTATAGTTAAAATCTAGAAAAAGTACTTCTACTGACTAGGCACTGCTTTGAGCTGATTAGTTTTGGGATTTCACATGCCTTTACAATAGGCATGTGCAAAAGTGAAAAATTTGTTTTGTTTCGTTTCATTTTAATTTGTCATTTAATTAATTTCGTTAAGTTAGGTTCGTTACATGTGTTGAATTCGTTTTCGGAATTTGCTCGTTTTCGACCGAATTTCGAAAAATCCGGTCGAAATCGAAAATATTTCGACCGGATTAGAAAAAAAATAGTCTCTTTTCGAATATAATTTTTTTCGAATTCAATTTGAATATAATTATTTTTTTCGAATTCAGATCAAATTTCGTCCGCAGGTTTTCGATTCGGAATCGAAAACATTTGTTCAGATTCGATAAATTCGTTAATATTGCAATTCGGGAATTTGTATGCATCCGAATGCAAACGAAATGCACATGCCTACTTTACAATCTGCTGTTGCCAGGGGCTGACTGACCATTGGAGCACTCAGGCACTGCCTGAGGGCCCCATGCCATTAGGGGGCCCCATCAGGGTTGCCAGCCTCAGTAAAACCAAGGACAGTATGTACATTTTTTTTTTTTTTTTTTTACATCTGTCCCTAAAATGTCCCTAAAATGCCCTAAAACAGGCACAATTTTTCGATTGCCCAATGGTGAATCTTTTCGCCCCTTCTTCAGTGCTACATGCAACACTGAAGGAGTGGTTTACTTGATGACATGCCAGTGTGGCGCCTTTTATGTAGGCAAAACCATACGACAACTAAAACAGTGGATTTATGACCACATATATTATTCGCAGTATGCCAAAATGATCACACCAGTCAGTCGTCATCTAGGACTGTATCACAAATTTGACACATCCATGATCAAATTCATTGTCCTAGAAGTTATACCTCGAGATCCTCGAGGTGGAAATTGGGACAAGCAAATTCTCCAGAAGGAGACATTATGGATAGAGCGCCTAGGGGCGACCAAACCCCCTGGCATCAATGAGGTTCTGTCATACCGCCCCTTCCTGTAAGTTTCTTTAATATACCAGTATTAGATTCCTTTATCTATATACACACATTTTTTTCAATTGTTTCATATGTTTGTTGTGTTTGGCTACATCATGTGTCTCTATATATCACACTATCTAGAGAAAAAACTGTTTTGAATGCGGTTTTATTGGCGTATTGATATACCCCTGTTAAAAGATTCTCTCTGACTGCATAAAAATGAAATTGTTATGTTGTTAGAAACGGGAAGTAGGTGAAAGATACACAGGAGAAATACTGATGGAAAATCTATGCTCAAGTTTCTTTATGAAAAAAATCTAAAATGCTATAACATTTCATTTTGTTGTTCCTATACGAGATATATTAGGAAATAATGTTAATTAATTTGCTCGCTCCATATCTTCAGAGCGAGGTACAGGCATGTATTGTTCATTGCAAGTTTACTATTGAATGTGTATTTCGCTCACTCTCTCAAACTCTGCATTACAATTACGGTTCCGTTTTTATTGCATGAAAGGCTTGATCCTGCGCTGACACGTATATGGCCACCCAAGCCTCTGTTTTCTTGCCTGACAAGTTTAAGCCCCTCCTTGTGAGGGCTGTCTTGGTACGGCAGAACTCAGAGGCAACCCAAAAGGTTTTACACCTATCCACATGCACTTCCGCCCTTAGTGGCACCCGGATGCCCTTAGTATCCGTGGGCGCATGCGCCAGTTCGGCACATGCGCAAAGTGTTTCTACGGCCGGTCAGCGTGACGTCTGACGCATGTCCGGCGTCACGCAGACGGGGAGCATTCAAAAACAAACGCGGGCCTTTCGCCACACAGACACACACTGGAGTGGCGAGGCAGCGCACCGGGGAGACTCAGCTTTGGATTCATTTAAATCCTATGTTTACACAAGGTTAGTTACTCTGAAACTCTGGATGGAATAGATTGTGCCTGATAGGCACGGCCATCCTTAGAAACTATACCTAATAGCATTTCATGTTATTTCATTGAATTCAACAGCATATTTGACCCTGTCATTGCCGGCCGGCTGTGCTGCTTTTGTTGATTCCATCCAATTTGAACCCAGTAGCGGACACCCATTTGGTGCCTGGTTTTCAGTTCAACTTTATTATACAAGTAAGTCTTATTACTATTATGGATCTATATATCCGCGTCAGGCTGCAATTTTCACTATGACAGCTATCACCTTATGTAATTCAACTCTACTTTTACTGTTACTCACCTTGAGTTCATATGCTCCCCTATACGTGTCTATGGATCAATATATGCCATACCATGCTTTTTGACAGATCTGTGGTTATCCTTCCACCCGGCTGGGTGTTGTAGGGGAATGCTAGAGTAAGAGACTGAATGCAAGCCACATTCGATTCTCAGCACTACCAGTGAACTGGTAAGTCTGAAACACAGATTAAATGCGATAATTATGCAATCGTGGCATTTTTTTCAAGCATGATATTTGTGTATGTATATGATGTTATTATTTACCTATATATTTTGTATTGTAGTACTTAAGCTCCTGACGAAGCGGTTAATCCCGCGAAACATGTCGAGCACCCCAAGAATGACCCTTTAAACATCCAAGATCCAGACCACTGACAAATCAGAAAACACCTTTCGGCAACGGAACTTTTCATCACCATAGTCTGATGAGACCTTTTCAAGTCCGAATCTATGTCATTATGGTTATACACCTGATCTTGTGAAGTTATATGTGGCTCATTTTTTTATAGTACTTTGTATGTTTAGTTTAGGATACTACCAGTATCAATTTAACATGAATTTTTATCTATAATTTATATTAAAATTCAATTTTTTACCAAATCTTTAGTGGTGCCTAAAAAGTAAATTTTTCTGTTCCTTATACTACTCCAATACTCTTTAGGACGAGGCACTATAGTTATCTAAGGTGTTAATTGCCACCTCAGGGCACAGCAATTACAAAACCCCATATTTCCTGGGGGCCCCATAATCTCCTATTGCCTGGGGGCCCCATAATCTCCTAATGCCCAGGGGCCCCATGAGTTGTCAGTCCGCCACTGGCTGTCGCTGACAGGTAGATCCACTGGTTCTGGTAGGGTTATTCCATCTAGTTCACGTAGTCGGAAGGAATGTTGTCCCCATGATGTTCTACGTGGCTATATGTTTTCTTTACTGTCAACCCACATGTTTTATTGATGGACATTCATTTGTTTTTCTTTTTTCTTTTTTTTTTTTGTGGACTTATTAGCACATTCACTTATATTCATTTTTGATTGTTTTGTATATATCTGTTTCACATCCAGTGACTATATGTACCTAGTGAGACACTGAGGTCTCTCCACAATCATTAGGGCTACATTTATATTTATCGCCTAAGCACTACTTTGCCTTGAGCCTCATAGCTGTATATCTGCAGTGTAAGCTCTAAAGAACTGCTGCCTCTGACTTCTAGTCTTACCAGACTTGGTGATGACTCTACTGTGCTGCTCAATGTTCTTACTGCTGGAGAGGAAGCTGCACCTGAGGACCTGTAGCGAAAGCATCTCCCATTCTTCTGCATCATCTGTTCTCTGAATCTCATGTTTCCTTCATATCTCCTACTTTTAGGATATTCCCCCACCAGACAAATTCTGTGTGTTAACCAAATACCTACACAAACTGCAGAAAAATATACAGACACAGTTTTCCTACATGCAGCTGAACCAAGGCTGGGTCCTCCACACTGCAGGGCAATTGTACTAACCATCAATCTTCCCTGGTTCTACACAGCTTAGGTTTGATATATTTAAGGCGTTTACAACAAAAATGGTAATGATTTCCTAACATTCATTTTTTTAAAATTAAACTAACCATCTTGATACATAACAAGCTGGGCTGAAGGGTAGTTAAAACTTATATTGATTAAATTTTATGTCAAATTTATTGATGATATGGAGGAAGCACTAATATGAAGGTCTCATCTGTTAATGTCTCCCGTCTTACAATTACTCATTAATGAGCAATTAATCATGAAGCACGGATAGTATTCAAGTGGGCTATCGCTGCACCCAGTCATCTGTGAATAAGTTTATCCTTGTCCGCAGCTTTTTTCACTGCCAGCCTTTGATGGTAAATGGAATTAGAATTTAAGAAAAGATGTTGCTTTATAAGCTGTGACATAAATTGGAGATATTTGTGTGAAAATAATTATTCGTTTGAAGATTAATTCCAGTTTTGCATACAAAATAAATTAAATAAATAACATATATACAATATGTAATGTACAGTATATACATTATAAATACAGTGCCTTGAGAAAGTATTCATACCCCTTGACATTTTCCACATTTTATCATGTTACAACCTAAAACGTAAAAGTATTTTATATGGATTTTATGTGATAGACCAACACAAAGTGGCACATAATTGTGAAGTGAAAGCAAAATGATAAATGGTTTTCAAAATGTTTTACAAATAAATATGTGAAAAGTGTGGAGTACATTTGTATTCAGCCCCCCGGAATCAATACTTTGTAGAACCTCCTTTCACTGCAATTACAGCTGCAAGTCTTTTTAAGGGTGTCTCTACCAGCTTTGCACACCTAGAGGGGGACATTTTTGCCCATTCTTCTTTGCGAAATATCTCAAGCTCTGTCAAATTGGATGGAGAGCGTCTGTGAACAGAAATGTTCAAGTCTTGCCACAGATTTTTAATTGGATTTGGGTCTGGACAGGGAAGCTGGTCAGAGTTGATGGGAAGATAGATGGAGCCAAATACAGGGAAGTCTTATGCCACGTACACACGGTCGGAATTTCCAACAACAAAAGTTCAATGTGAGCTTATTGTCAGAAAATCCGACCGTGTGCAGTCTCCATTGGACATTTGCTGTCGGAAATTCCGACAACAAAAATTTGAGAGCTGGTTCTCAAATTTTCCGACAACAAAAGTTGTTGTTGGAAATTCCGACTGTGTGTACACAATTCAATTCAATGCACAAAAATTCTACGCATGCTCAAAATCATTGAACATTATTTTTCTCGGCTTGTTGTAGTGTTATACGTCACCGCGTTCTTGACATTCGGAATTTCCGACAACATTTGTGTGACCGTGTATATGCAACACAAGTTTAAACGAACATCCGTCAAAAAATAATCCATGGTTTTGTTGTAGGAAATGTCCGATCGTGTGTACACGGCATTAGAAGGAAACCTCATAGGCCTCGTACACACGATTAAATGAGTCTGTTCAAATCGGTCGGACCGACCGATTTGAACAGATCTGTCTGCTGGGATTTTGGTTTGCTCGCGTGTACACACGAGCAAACCAAAATCCCCGCCAGCAGACAGCACGCTGACGTGTCGGTGACGTGGCGGTGACGTTGACGCCGCCACGTCACCGCACCAGGAAGTAAAATACTTCCACGCATGAGTCGAAATCATTCGGCGCGTGTGCGAGAAGACATGTCTGCTGGTTAGCATACTAACCAGCAGACATGTCGGGCGGACGGGTTCCCAGCCGACAGATTTCAAAGCATGCTTTGAAATCTGTCGGGTGGCCAAATCCGTCTGTTTGCCCGTACACACGATCGAATCTGTCTGCTGAAACGGTCTAGCAGACCGTTTCCAGCAGACAGATTTGATCGTGTGTATGAGGCCATAGAGTCTGCAAAAGGGGGAGGTTCACCTCCCAGCAGGACAACAACCCTAAACATACAGCCAGAGCTACAATGGAATGGTTTAGATCAAAGCATATTCATGTGTTAGAATGGCCCAGTCAAAGTCCAGACGTAAATCCAATTGAGAATCTGTGGCAAGACTTGAAAATTGCTGTTCTCAGACGCTCTCCATCCAATCTGACAGAGCTTGAGATATTTTGCAAAGAAGAATGGGCAAAAATGTCCCTCTCAAGATGTACAAAGCTGGTAGAGACAACCCCAAAAAGACTTGCAGCTGTAATTACAGTGAAAGGTGGTTCTACAAAGTATTGACTCAGGGGGGCTGAATACAAATACACGCCACACTATTTTAAGATATTTATTTGTAAAAAAAATTGAAACCCATTTATCATTTTCTTTCCACCTCACAATTATGTACTAGGGCCAAATTAGACAGGAGCCAGTTAACCTGCCAGCATGAATATATATATATATTATATATATATATATATATATATACATACACAGTGGCCGGGATTCAGTTACATTGGCGTATCTTTGTGCGGGCGTAGCATATCTTCTTTAAGCTCTGCCGCCGCAACTTAGAGAGGCAAGTGCAGTATTCACAAAGGACTTGCTCGGTAAGTTGCGGTGGCGTAGCGTAAATTGGCCGGCGTAAGCCCCCCTAATTCAAAGTAGGAAGGAGGTGGTCATCATCTATTTAACCACTTCCTTACTGGGCATGTAAACCCCCTTCCTGACCAGGTGAAATTTCAGCCTGCGGCACTGCGTCGCTTTAACTGACAATTGCGCGGTCGTGCGACGTGGCTCCCAAACAAAATTGGCGTCCTTTTTCCTCCACAAATAGAGCTTTCTTTTGGTGGTATTTGGTCACCTCTGCGGTTTTTATTTTATGCGCTATAAACAAAAAAGGACGCCAATTTTGAAAAAAAATACAATATTTTTTACTTGTTGCTATAAAAAATAGCCCAATTTTAAAAAAAAAAATTCAGTTTAGGCCGATACGTATTCTTCTACATATTTTTGGTAAAAAAAAAAAAAATTGCAATAAGCGACTGGTTTGCCCAAAAGTTATAGCGCCTACAAAATAAGGGACAGAATTATTAGTTTTTATTTATTTTTTATTAGTAATGGCTGCGATCTGCGATTTTTATTGCGACTGCGACATCATGGCGGACACATCGGACACTTTTGACACATTTTTGGCGCCATTCACATTTATACTGCAATCAGTGCTATAAATATGCACTAATTACTGTATAAATGTGACTGGCAGGGAAGGGGTTAACACTAGGGGGTGAGGAAGGGGTTAATGTGTATCCTGCATTGTGTTCTAACTGTGGGAGGAGGGGGGGTGACTGGGTGACTGGGGGGGTGACCGATCTGTGTCCCTATGTACTAGGAACACAGATCGGTCTGCTCTCTCCAGTGACATGACGCTGTCATTGTGAGAGCCGGCAATGAGAGATGATTACATATGAGATCATCTCTCATTCGCTGCACAGATCGCATCGCAAACGGCCACTCTGATTGGCCGTTCGCGGCGATCTGTGATTGGCTGTGTCCGAGGGACACGGCCAGTACACAAGTTCCCCGCTGCGCACTCTGGAGCGTGCGCTGGGAACAAAGAAAGGGACTGCCATGAAAACATGGCAGCCCGGAGATTTAGAACCACCCTGCGGCCGCATTTAGTCGTACGGACGTAGGGAAGTGGTTAAATTAGGCATGACCCCATGCAAATGAATGAACGGCGCACACTCAGATTCACGTTGCATATACTCCCTAAGATACATCGGCTCAATGCCTACGACGTGAACGTAACCTATGCACAGCCCTATTCACGTAGTACTACGTAAACGGCATACGCAACGTAAAATTCGACGGCGTCGTTCACTGGCCCATACCTTTGCCTTACCTGCGCCTGCTATATGAGGGGTAACTTTACGCTGGATATAAGCCTTACGCAAATCGTGTATATGAAGCGGCCGTGCGCATCTACGTTCGTAAATCGGCGTATTTGACTCATTTGCATATTTAAAATGGGAACGCCGAATGTGTCCAGCGTAACTATGCGCCCACGATACGCTGGCGTAGGCAAGTTACGTCAGGCGGCTGAAGCCATGTTTTTCGACGTATCTCGCTTTGTGAATCGGCGCAAAGATGCGACGGTGCACATTTGTACTTACGACGGCGTATCTTTTGATACGCCAACGTAAATCGTTTGTGAATCCGGGCCAGTATATTTTTTAAACTGATACATTTCATACAAGGCAATGTCCCAGAGAACAGAATATCGAACATGGCCAGAAGCAAATTTTAAATTGTGAGGGTTTCACCTTTCTGTCTCTTATCAATTACACTACAAGCACTATAGCTGCAGGCTAGGCTGTTATAAGGTTTGTGACTGTAGATACAGCAGAGAGCTCTATTTACACTGATCTCAGGTGCTGCTCCTGTTCCGTTTCATAGGCTCTTATTTATGTGCTGAATAAATAAAAGTTGTGCCTCGTACATACAAATATTGGACGAATGATCTCCATTTGTCTTCCCACGATGACATAATGTTTTGTATTCATTTGTTTCCGAGCATGCGTGATCTTGTTCTCTCCAATATTTACAAATTAATGATGTACTGATTAAATAAAAATCGATCATTATGTTATCATACAAAAAAAAATGTGCTTGTTCCTTTGGATTATTTCTCATGATCGGCTCTCAAAAGCTGTGCACTAACAATTAGATGATCAGACGATCACTCCTAAAGCAGTATTTTTCATTTGATTTTCTAATTGTGTGTACTAGGCATTAGAAGGGAAAGTGGAAAATGGCAAGAATGGACAACTCTATGAAAATACTGTAAAGCTATAACCCCGGCTTTCCAAAAAGTATTGGTAAGAGCAAGTAATGCCCTGTACACACGATCAGACTGGTCCGATGAAACTGGCCAGACAGACCGTTTTAATCGGACCAGGCTGAAGTGGTATGATGGTCTGATGTGTGTACACACCATCGGACCAAAAATCCGATCAGACCAGAACGTGGTGACGTAGAGACGTGCTGAAAAAACGAACTTCAATGCTTCCAAGCATGCGTCGACTTGATTCTGAGCATGCGCAGGTTTTTGGTCTGATGCTTTGGCATACTAACCATCGAACCTGTCCGACGAACAGGTGTCCGTCGGACAGATTTTAAAGCAAGTTTTAAAACTTTCGTCCGACGGACAACGCTCCGATGGGCCGTACACACCATCGAATTGGTCCGATGAAACTGGTCTTAAGACCAGTTTCATCGGACCGGTCTGATCGTGTGTACGCGGCCTAAGTAATGCCATGTACACACGATCGGTCCATCCGATGAAAACAGACTGATGGATTTTTTCATCAGTTATCCAATGAAGCTGACTGATGATCAGTCGTGCCTACACACCATCAGTTAAAAAACTGATCGTGTCAGAACGCGGTCACGTAAACCACGTACGACGGCACTATAAAGGGGAAGTTCAAATCCAATGATGCCACCCTTTGGGCTGCTTTAGCTGATTCCGTGTTAGTAAAAGACGTTTTTTTTTTACATTTTATTGTTACTACCTGCTTTTAAATAAATGGAAATACCTGATTTTTAATACACTACACTATGAGATCCCGCTTCTTTTTTGCTTTTAAAATCTGTGGAGCTGGAGGTTGTATTTATAAGCTGTGACATGCATGCTTTAAAACTTGTCTGCTGGAAAAACCTGTCTGCTAGCCCGTACACACGGTCGGATATGTCCGCTGAAACTGGTCTGCGGACCAGTTTCAGCAGACAAGTTTGATCGTGTGTACGCGGCCTTACTGGCAACCAGTGAAGGGATGTCAACAAAGGTGAGATTGATTCCCACGTTTTTTTCCCAGTCACAAGTCTGGCGGCCGTATTCTGAACGACTTGCTTGGTACTTTGGAGCTTTGGTACTTTGGGAGTCCGAGGTAAAGGGCATTTGCATAGTCCAGTCTGGAGTTCACAATTGTTCCCACCACGACTGCTACGTCTTCTTTAGGAATAAATGGAATAAGTCTGTATAGTAGGCGAAGCAGATGGTGAGATCCGCTGACTACTGACCCTATTTGTGCGTCCATTGTCATGTAGGTGTCGAAAATGACCCCGAGACCCCGAGACTTTGGAGCTAAGGGTGATGACTTGGTCCAGAATGGGCTGGGGTGTCCAGGTTGTTGCTAGTTGATTCTTACGACTGGTGTGGAGCAGAAAAAGTTCTGTTTTTGAACTGTTGAGTTTAAGATAACTCTTTGTCATCCAGTTTTCTATCAAAGAGAGGCATGTCTCTAGACTTAGATGATGATCCTTTTTGTTGCAGATGCGAAAATACAGTTGCGTGTCGTCTGCATATGAGTGATAAAGCAGTTTTTGGCTGCTAATGATTTTGAAAAGAGGGCGAAGATAGATATTGAACAGCACCAGTGACAAAGGGGATCCTTGAGGGACGTGCGTTTTTCAAAAGTGAAAGGTCCCAATTTCACTATTTGTGATCGGTTTTCCAGAAAAGAGGAGAACCAAGATAAATCATCTTCTGCGACTCTGGCTACTTCTACTAGCCGAGTCATTAGCAGTTTGTGGTCTATAATGTCGAAGGCTGCACTTAGGTCCAGCAGAACTAGAAGACAAGATTCTCCTTCATCTGCGGCCTCGAGGGCGTCATCCCATATTTTGAGCAATGCTGTTTCTGTCCCGTGTCCGGGACGGAAGCCCGATTGAAATGGAGAAGTAGATTGTTGGTATCCAGATGCTGTTGCAGCTGTTGTACCACTACTTTCTCCATTAACTTGGAGAGAACATTCAGGCCTGTTATGGGACGGCGGTGAATTTGGTCCTTGGGGTCTAGGGTGGGTTTCTTCAAGATGGGTTGGATTGTGCCCTCTTTCAACTGGGAGGGCACTATACCTTCCTTGAATGACTGGTTTATAAGCTGCGTGATGGGAGGTGCCAGGTTGTCGGCACATTCCTTCAGCAGTTTGGTGGGAATAATATCATTAGACGCTGTGCTGTTTCGCAAAGTACCGATGATATTTTTAGTGGCCTCGATGGAGAGGGGTTCCAGAGTGAACTTTGTTGATTGTAGTAGACTTCTCTGGGTGTTGTGTGAATGATTGAGGGGGGGTGAGGGGGGTATTGTCTTGCTGAATGCTTTCCCGGATTCTCTCAATTTTATTGATGAAGTAATCCGACAATTCATTACAGAATTCTTGGGTATCTGAATTGGGGGCTTCAAGACAGCCTGGATTCATGGTCTGAGTGACCAGCTTGAAAAGTTTGCCGGGGCGGTTTATGGCGTTGGTGATGGCATTGGAAAAGTAATATTTCTTAGCTTTGAAGATTTCTTTGTGGTATTTTCTTGTTATTGCCTTGTAGATGGTGAGGTTTTCCTCTGAAGCGCTTCTTTTCCATGCGGCTTCTGCCCTTCTGCGCTCTTGCTTCAGTAATGACAGCTGGTTGTTGAACCAGCCGGAGTTGTTTTTCCGGATGCATGTTTTGCGTTTTGGCGCTATTAAGTCGGCTGACTGTAATAGGGCTGTGTTTACGGCATCCAGTGTTTCTGAGGCTGCAAACTAAATCGCCTCTAGGCCACCACTGCTATATTTACCTACCTTTCCTTGTTCTCCATAATACTACTGGATTTCAGACATCTCTATGAAGCCGAAGATCAATAGATATACAATTGTATGTTACCGATTCCTCATGTAAACTGAAAGAAGTTGTCACTATATTTTTTTAATGAACAATGTTATTTGCCATGTAAAAAGAATAAACCTTCAAAAAAATTGGATTTTTACAAAAACATGTATTACTGTTAAATCTTAAAGTGTTACTAAACCCAGGACTCTGCGTTCACTATATCTGGTCTCCCACGGTACACAGAACATGGAATGCAATTATTTTAGTAAATATAACTTTTCTCTTCAGCAGTATATAGCAGTCTCGTGACTTCTATCAGTGTTTGGTTAAAGCTTGTAGGAGGAGTTTTCATTCTCCTCTGACTGTCTTATGAGGCTGCACAACCTCTGATCCTCTGTCTGGACAGTGCTGATTGGCCCTGTGCTAATCACATGCACCCTCCCAAGAGAAAAAAAAACACTCTCTAGCAGCACACACCAAACTGAGCATGTGTAGAGTGACTCCAAAGTCTCTGTCCTATCAGGAGATGGATTCCGGACAGTAAAAGAAGGGGAGAAGACAGATTTAAACATCCTTTTTACACAATGCGAAGGAGTAACCCCTTAGGTTCCACAGTGAGAATAACAAGCATGCTTTACTGCATATACAGACTGTTTTTACTGTTGTGGGTTTAGTAACACTTTAAAAACACATTATAAAGATTCATGCAGTTGTATACAACAGATATTTCTAAAGATCACAATTTTACCTCCATTCATAACCTCAAATGCCCACTACTCTGCAAACTAACATATTGTTACAATCATGTACAACAAAAGCAATTTCCATTCCATTAATATTGTCCCACTGCAAGAAGCAGCATTAATGAAATGAAAATAGTTATTATTGTATATGATTG
The DNA here is from genome assembly GCA_029574335.1 of Rana kukunoris. Classification (NCBI taxonomy): domain Eukaryota; kingdom Metazoa; phylum Chordata; class Amphibia; order Anura; family Ranidae; genus Rana; species Rana kukunoris. The sequence goes on along the minus strand of JAJQKJ010001858.1, from coordinate 103,623 downwards.
GAATGATATGTTAGTTTGCTGAGCAGTGGGCATTTGAGGTTATATATGGAGGTAAAATTGTGATCTTTAGAAATATCAGTTGTACATAATAACTGCGTGAACCTTTTTTATGTCATTTTATGATTTAACAGTAATAAAACATGTATTGCATTAAAGTTTAACCACTTAAGCCCGGACCATTATGGCAACTAAAGGACCAGGCCCCCTTTATACGTTTTTAATTTTTTGCGCTATAAAAAAAAAATTTTTTTTTTGCTATAATAAATATCTCCCACCCGGCCTTGTTATGTGGCCCTTGCTCTCAGTTTTAAAGCCAGAACATGGCATGGGAGATGGGTTGCACACTGTGAATAGTGCACCCCTAAACTCTGTACTGTGTACACAGCGTACCCCAGAGCTAAATAGAGTCCCCGCCGGCTTGCGCTACACTGTTAGGAAAATTAGTCTAGCGCCCCCAAAAAGCGGCCGCGCTGCTTCTAGTATGCGAGCGGGCGGCCGGCATTCCACAACTGTGGGGGGGGGGGGGGGGCGCTTTCAATTTTGACTGTTTTATCATCCTGGACCACAAACCTTCCTCACTGTGCTATATGTTTCTGCTGCACCATCTACTTAAAGTAGAACTATAGGCAACACTTTTTTTTTCATTTTGGGTAGAGTAAGGGAGGTTTATAGCCCTGTTAGTTTATTTTTTACCATCCCTGTCCCATTGCGAAGATTTCCCCTCACTTCCTGCTCTATGGGCAACCAGGAAGTAAGAGGAAATCTACGTAAATTAAGGGAATCCATTGATCCATTGCCCCCCCCCCCCCCAGGCCCTCACTTGAAAATTACAGGGTGGGTCTTAAACAACACAGGGTGTGGCCGTAACAGGAAGGGGTGGGTCATATTTAAATTAGGGGGTGCACAAGTTTAGTCAGGGCTAGGGCAGCACAAAACCTAAATACATCTCTGGCGTACCCTGTATTCTGCACTTTCTACGTAGTGCACCCCTAAACCCTGTACTCTGTACATAACCCACCCTGAACCCTGTAAATAACACACCCTGAACCCTGTACTCTGTATATATCACACCCTGAACCCTGTACTCTGTACATAACACACCTTGAACCCTGTACGTAGTGAACCCCAGCTACAACCGGTCCTTAGGCCGCATACACACGATCAAATCTATCTGCTGGAAACAGTCGGCCCGACCGCCCCAGCAGACAGATTCGATCGTGTGTACGGGCGAGCAGACGGATTTGGCCAGCCGACAGATTTGAAAGCATGCTTTCAAATCTGTCGGCTGGGAATCCGTCCACCCGATATGTCTGCTGGTTAGTACGCTAACCAGCAGACATATCTTCTCGCACATGCGTCAAATGGATTCGACGCATGCGCGGAAGTAATTTACTTCCTGGTGCGGTGACGTGGCAGCGTCAACGTCACCGCCACGTCACCGCGCTGTCTGCTGGCGGGGATTTTGGTTTGATCATGTGTACAGCGATCAAACCAAAACAGCCAGCAGACAGATTTGTTCAAATCGGTCGTTCCGACCGATTTAAACAAATCTATTTGCTCGTGTGTACACGGCCTCAGAGGGCAATCATACTGCTAATGTGGCCCGCAATTAAATAGAATTTGACACCCTTGCTTTAAATGAAAGCTTTGGATTTCAAAAGATTGAAAACAACTTACAAAATTGTATGTTAAAGCTTATATACTATATGAGGTTTTACTCACTGGGTTCAGAGCTACTTTATATTGGTCAATCAGCATCTGACACAGGCTTGACAACCCAAGAACAAAGAATAATCATACACCATGTAGTTCTGTTGTCCAGAAACACCCATGTATAAAGTGACCAGATTTTTAAAATGAAATCCGGGGACATATTTTTTGTTTACTAGCACTAGCAACAATCAGCGACTCTCTGCCCATTGCCGCCCGCCTCACAGCCTCTCAAGTCTTACTCTTCGGGCCCCGGCTACTACTGGGTGTGGAGCGGAGGAAGATCACTCCCCCAGGGAAGGCAAGGAGATAAGCAGGTGGCTGGCCAAGATTTGTGCCAAGGCAGAAGAACATGTGAGCGAAGCTAAATGGGCATGCGCCCGAAACTGAAGAAATATTCCCTCCACTCCGACCAGCACATGATCATCAGAAAGGGGCACAGATAATAGGAAAAATACAACCCCCCTATGCTAGTAGGCACGGCGGAGCAGGGGGGTGTAATTCAATTTTTTTTATTTTAATTCTGCACGGACTGTCTTTGAAATTGCCCCTGCCCCCTGCTAAATCCAATCTGGGGACAAAACCAGGGACAGACTTGGTCCAGGAACAGTGTCCTCAATCAGGGGACTGTCCCCTGAAACTGGGGATGTCTGGTCACCCTACCCATGTAGTGCTCATTTTGAAAAATTTCAGGGGACCGTTGTGGAAGGCTGTTTGTAGAAAGTTTCAACTGAGATTGCTATATAACCTTGCAAATTACATAGCAGACCCAGTGGGTTTTTTATTATAAGCTGAATTGGAGTATCACTATACGGAAGTCTGTTTAAAAAACCAACAAGCTTATACCCAAGAGTTAAAACGATCTAAAGCCAAAACGTAAAACCTATAATCTTCCAGTGACAGAATGTTAATCCGGGAGATTTAGACGTAGACATCTTATAAACATCTTAAGAAAGGAAAAGTAACATATAATACTTGGCGTTTAACCTCTGAGCGAGGGACGGGGGACACGACTCTCAGCGGTGTTACATTGCCGCATAATAAATGCAACAAGAGTTTTTTGCCACAGTGTTCATTTCTGATCTCTCTTCCTAACATGCTAGTTATTAGAAATGGGATAGAATCCTTTTGAATAATGGATACGGATATTTATGTGACTTGGCGGCCTGAGAAATGATGGGTTATTTTATGGTAAGCTTTTATCGTCTACCCAAAAGGTCAATTTCTTGCTGACGAGGAGGGAGAAGTTGGCAGGCTTATCACAACAAAACCACAATACCTCTTTGTTTTCTCAAGAGCTAAAATTGTCTGGATGGGTTAAGGGTGGGTTTATGTATTACATGTGTTGCTTGCTTTGCATTAGCACTTGAGCATTTGTGGGTAAAGAGAGGACACAGCACTGCTGTCAAATTTTATCGGCTTGATTCTTCTCTGAATTTATACAACACTGCTTGGCTCTAATGACAAACCAGTTTAGTCCATAACTGGCTTGCGACTATGTTGTAAATTATGGTGTTGGTTGTTGTTTGCCTCATTTCAGGCGGTATAATGCCGTGTACACACAATCGGAAATTCCGAAGGCAAAAGTCCGATGTGAGCATTTGAATGGAAATTCTGACCGTGTGTATTTCCGCCAACAAAAGATTGAGAGCTGGTTCTCGAATTTTCAGACTGAAAAAATTTCTATCGAAAAATCTATAGCAATTTCGACGTGTAAAATTCCGTTGCATGCTCAGAAACAATTCAACGCATGCTTGGAAGCATTGAACTTAATTTTCTCGGCTCATCGTAGTGTTGTACGTCATTGCGTTCTTGACGGTCAAAAGTTCAGAGAACTTTTGTGTGACTGTGTGTATGCAAACCAAGCTTGAGCGGAATTCCGTCGGAAAAACCATCCAAGGTTTTTCCGACTGAAAATCTGATCGTGTGAGCGGCATAAGAGTTGAATGAAGTATCAGGAGGAGCTTGTAGAAGCTCCTCCTGCGGCCCCTGGATGAAGTAAGTTATTACAAAATGGACGTAGGGCAGAGCGGCGTACTGACGTCACCTCGAGCTGCATATGATTCCCCAGTAGGACGAGTGTCTGAGTTTGTGTACCGGCCGACACAACAGATTATAGGCCTATTTTGATCTGCAATACTGTAAGTGCATTACCAACTTTTTAATAAATTTTTGTATACGTTTAACGCACTATGTGGCGCCTTTATCATATCTTATATATTGGTTACATCTACTGATGATTCCTGTTTGTTACTGGACGACAGTTAATGCCAAAAGATCGGATTTGTTTTGGCTGTTTTCTGGAGTGAGAATCTTGATTACATGCACATAGTGATCCTACGTTATAGGGGATCATAGCAAGCCGGTAAGAAGTAATTTCTGCTGATTGGTGGAGGATTCATCACATTTTTGGACACAATAGTTTATCAACTTATGGACTTTTTTGCACTAAGCACTGGTGTTCATTATTTGATGTTAATTATTACTAATTATTTATAGACTATACACAATTTTTAGGAATTTCTTTGAAATATATTTTATGGTCAACATAAAATAACATAATATATTCATTTCTATTTTATGTCAATTGACATAAGTTTTTATTGTTTATCACTAACCTGGTTTTGGGTATATATAATGTTTTGGGGTGATTTATTTTTCAATTTATTATTTATATCACAAGGTTAGGGGGTCAGCGTTATTTAATTTTCTTTCCAGAAGCAAACATAGTCCACAGTATGAAAGACTTCCCCTTCACCCAAATGCCTTTATATGCCAGCATAACACACACTCTATATAGACACTGAGTTACTTATCTTGCCCTGCTTGGTAATTGTTAGTTGTCCTTTGCATTCTAAATGTGGGCACCTTAACATCACACCTACACTTAACGGTTTGTGACTCCAGACCAACACACCTACACTGTGTGGCCAACACTATGGGCCAGATTCAGGTAGATGGGCGCTTCTTTACTGTGGAGTAACGTTTCTCATTTACGTTACTCCGGCAAAACTTTAGCAGCAAGTACTGTTATTCACATAGCACTTGCTCCTAAAGTTGCGGCGGCGTATCGAAAATGAGCCGGCGGAATTCAAATTGGGCGGGTAGGGGGCATGTATTATTAGAACTAGGCGCGATCCCGCGGCGAACGTACTGCGCATGCGTCGACTGTCAGTGCGCATGCTCCAAATTCTGTCAGTGAACGTCAATGACATCAATCCCCATTCACGGACGTTTTACGCAAATGACTCAAATTTTTTTTTTTTGACGCAATGACGACGGCCATACTTAACATAGGATACTCCACTAGGGGGCTGCTTTATCTTTACGCCGCGTATCTCTTACGGAAACGTCGGAAAGTCACTGCGTCGCGCCCGAATACGATCGTGAATTTCAGATTCCCGCTGATTAACATATTCTCGTCATTAATCAGCGGGAACGCCCCGCGCGCCATTTTTAAAATTGAAGTTACGATACGACGGCGAAATACAACTACGCCGCTCGTAAAGGAACTCCAACCCGGCGTTTCTTGTTTTCTGACTAAAGAAAACAGAAACGCCGACTCAAAGTGAAAGTTAGGCTGGAGTATCACTGATACTCCAGCCTAACTCTACCTGAATCTGGCCCTATGTGGACATTTGATCATCAAGCATATATGATATTGATGGACATCACATTCCAAAACCATGGACATCAATATGGAGTTGCCCCCCTTACAGTATTTGTGAGGTCAGGTACTGATGTTGGATAGGAAGACCTGGTTCACAATTGGCATTCCAGTTCATCCTATAGGTGTTCAGTGGGGTTGAGGTCAGGGCAGAGTTCCTGTACACCAATGTCATCAAATCACGTCTTTATAGAGCTGGCTTTGTTCACATGGGCAGAGTTATGTTGAAACAGGAAAGAGTCTTCCCCAAATTGTCACCACAAGGTTAGTGGCACATAATTGCCTAAAATGTCTTTGTATTCTGTAATACTACCATTAGTAATAAGTAACAGCAACATGTAGCAGAGTATCTGTCTTGAGGGACGGAATGCAGCCTGGCTGATTGGGGAGGTCTCCAGGTAGAATGGTTTGTCGCTATCCTTTCCCTACCTGTCAGGAACCTCTCCCTGTTAAGCAGTTAACCTGTCCCTACAATACCCACACGCCATATGCGCACAAAGCCTGGGAGCCAGGACCTTAAATAGGCTTTGCTTGACCCAAGATTGCTACGAGAGTCACATGGGCTGACAACATCCAAAAGAGTAGCTTCCCCTTTGGCCCAGGAAACCATAGAGAACCCTGTTCCTCTTGACTTCCTCTCAAACAGTGCCACTGTGGAAAAGTGCAACCAGCAGTGGAGAAAGTGGACCGCACTTGCCTACATGTTAAAATCACCACACTTGGTATTTTTGAAGACCAAAGCATCATGTTTCTTGTTAATGTGTTTTTTTATTTGAAAAAAATTACAGTGTATAGAATGTAAGTATATTATACACAAGGGCAGCCATATTGGCTCATTAAGTACCCAGGTTTTTCTTACTACTTTTCTTTGTGGTTCCGTTTTACAGTTTCTTTCCGACAATGCAAGTCTGTATATCAGCCGAATTTATGAAAGCAATGCACTCCCTGTGTCTCTGATATCTTATCTTAGCAGCTGTCGTTGCAAAGTCATTGTGGTAGCAAATCTACCCAGTCTCTAGAGACCAATATATAATTCTCAACAAAAAAGGAAGATGAAGGAAATAATTAAAGGTCATAGAAAAATGCACTTAAAGTTAATCTTAGCTGACTGACATTTAGTTTGCTAAAGTATTGTGTATCAAAACCAGACTTGTGCGATTCGTTTCATTACGAATCAAAAATCTGACATTTTCGTTGTCTAAAAATGTATGTATCCGAATCACAACAGTAATGAGATTCGAGAAACAAGTTTCAACAAATCAAAGATAAATTATAACAAAACAAATTATTCGAATTTGGATTAAAAAATACATTTTACCCTCTTATCTGTACTCCCTGGCACGTTTAAATCCATTAAAAATGATAGGTTGCGACACTTTCTGGCGGCGGCCAGGGTGGTGATCCCCTGTTATTGGAGATCGGCAGCTACGCCTTCCCTGGGGGACTGGGCTGTTGAGGTGGACCGCATAAGGGACCTTGAACGTCTGTTGGCGGAAGAGTGTGATAAAAGCAAACAATTTTCTCTCTCCTGGACTTCATGGTCTATGTTCCGATACTCTTCTGAGTTTATTTCCTGGGCTGAAAGTGGCCTGGATGATGTCACCCTGGTACCATGATGGAGTGATACTTGCCCCCCAATTCTTGCCCCATATATCTCTCCCCCCTTTTGTCTGCCCTTGCTTCTTTTCTTGCTTCTTTTCTCGTTATCTGAATACATCCTTAGGAATTCATTAAGTCCACATACCATGGCTTTGACCCGCCGAATGTTACTGATTCTCTATCTGACCCCATATGTTATTTTTTCCATACAGATTAAAGCGGAGTTCCACCCAACCCCCTTACATGCCACATTTGGCATGTAATTTTTTTTGAGGGGGGGGGAGTAGGGGCTTCAGGAGGAGTGGGACTTCCTGTCCCACTTCCTCCTTCCGCCGAGGGGCTGGTTAGGCGAATAAGCTTAATCGCCTACAGCAGCCCCTCCCTGTAGGCGATTGCATGGGACACATGACAGGTCCCATGCGATCGCCTGTCCAATCAGCGGCGGGCCGCGCCGCGCGCACATGCGCTGTGTCGCTCGCGCATGCACAGTGGGTGCCCGGCCGTGAAGCCGAAAGGCTGTGACGACTGGGTGCCCACAGTTACGATGAGGACGCCGGCCGGGGAGGGGGGGAGAGGAGCGGAGCCCCAGCCGGCGCGTCGCTGGAACCCTGGAGCAGGTAAGTGATTGTTTAATAAAAGCCAGCAGCTACACTTTTTGAAGCTGCTGACTTTTAATAAACATAAAACAAGGCTGGAACACCACTTTAATATGCAATCCCATATACTGCACCATATGCGGGGCAGCACTGATCTCTTAACTGAAGTATGGTTGATGGCTACAATATCTAGACCTTCTTTTCTTTAGTTTACAGGGATTGCTAACACTAACGGCCTTATGGTGGTCCTCGTACTCATGCTTTTACTCTCATTTCTATGTAACATAGACATGTTTATGTTCTGTCATACACGATGCCTATTGTTGGTGTATTTGATTTCGCTGTATGTAATGTTTGAGACGATATTTGTCTTTCTGCTTTTTTTCTTTAATAAAATAAGATTGAATTAAAAAATTCATTTTAGGTTAAAAATGTATTTGAATTTGAAAATGAAATAGAATTGTAAACATATTGCAATATATACAGGAAGATGTGTCAGAAGGGACAGCAGAGGGGAGAGACAGCAAACAGAAATTATAGTTGAGTTCCACCCAAAAATGGAACTTCTACTTTTTGGAATCCTCCCCCCTCCAATGTCACAGTTGGCACCTTTCGGGGGGTGGAGGGAGCAGATACCTGTCTAATACAGGTATTTGCTCCCACTTCTTGGCATAGATCAATGCGGTGATCGCAGTGACCTACACCACTTAATGCGCCTACACTGTCCTCCCACCGCTGTCTTCTGGGAAACCCAGAAGGCAGCAGGGACCAGTGAGGACGCGCAGCGCTACTCGTGCATGAGCAGTAGGAAACCAGGAAGTGAAGCCGCTAGGCTTCACTTCCTGATTCCCTCACCGAGGATGGCTGAAGGGGCAGCCGTGAGCCGAGCGACTGACCGGTTTTGGCTGCCGACAATGCGGGCACCCTGGACAGGTAAGTGTCCATATACAGTATTAAAAGTCAGCAGCTGCAGTGTTTGTAGCTGTTGGCTTCTAATAAAAAAAATTTAGGCAAACCTCCACTTTAAGTGCTTTGGATTGAGGCAAGTACATACTATGGAAGAATATGCTTTGTTTTATTTTCATTTCAGAGGTTTACAACCACTTTTAGCATACCTTTTAGTCTTATTTTCTCTCTTACTGGAGGTCGGGCAGTGTGGTCTTGGGAAACAGGAATAGGTGCAGGTACTTCCAAATCACCCCTTGTCCGGTCCCCTACCCACCTCCCAGTTCCACACTTTAGAGAATATAGAACCAAGTATTATTTTACGATAAAAAAGTAATTTGTACGGAATGTGTTAATGATAACAAGAAAATCAGTAAAATAGCCCCCCCCCATCAACAATAGACCTCCGCAACAAATTACCCCCCAGAAGCAGTAGACCCTCCATTAGCCAGCATCAGACCCCCTCCCTCCACTCCAGCAACAATTGACCCCCCTAGCCACAAAAGATCCCCCACAGCAACGATAGACCTCCTCAGCAACAGACCACCACACCAGCAACAATGGATCCCCCCAGCGAAAATAGATCCCCTACAGCCAGCAACAATAGACCTTCCAGCATTTTTCAGCACCCATTCCATTACAATGGAACCTTGGATTACAAGCATAATCTGTTCCAGGAGAATTCTCGTAATCCAAAGTACTCGCATATTAAAACGAGTTTCCCTATAGAAGTCAATGGAAACAAAAATAATTTGTTCCGCATTGACTTCAATGGCATGCAATACCGCATGTGGCCAGAGGTGGGGGGCGCCGGAGATCCTCGGAAACACTCGGAAAGGCCCGAGGACAGCTCGGCTGACCTCAGAGACCCTCAGAAAGGCTCAGAAACACCAGGGAACTGAGTATTTCTGAATGGCTTTGCTCGGCTCCGGCGTCCATTCACCGCGGTACTGCACACCCCATTAGCTTGAATTATGCTCGTTTTGTGAGACAACACATGCAAACCAGGTCAGAATTAAAAAAAAAAAGTTGCTCGTCTTTCAAAATGCTCGTTAACCGCGTTACTCATAAACCAAGGTTCCACTGAACATACATTCAGGTCTAAAGGTGCCTGAACTGCGTTTCCCCTGCGTTCCTGCTGAAAAAAAACTCCTGGGTTTCACCGGTAAGGTATTCAAAGAATCTGCAAATGAAAATAAACTTGTATGCATTTCCCGTATGAACACGGCTTTATGATTACACAATGAAACTGTTATTCCGCCACTCGCATTTTAAACCAAAAAAACATTTGACGCCGTCTTTGCTTAGCACTTAATCTGTTTTCAAAACTTTCAGACAAGCCTCGGCTCCTGTTGTGTCAGGCCAGGTTATGACAGCAGCTTTGTACAAAACATAAAACTTTTTCACCATGCGGTACGGGATTGAATTTTCAGCTTGGTAATAGTGTATTAAACTGTAATATAAAAAAGGGTTCAGCGATTTTCACATTTCATTTTATTTTTCATATTTCAGCACAATGTTTCACCAAGTATGGGAACGTGTAAATAAAATATACACCATAAACAGATATTATGGAAAGGTTTTAGCCCTGCGAGGCTGGAATGAAAAGCTTATATTTCTGGATTGGAAAAACAGACAACTGACAGGAATGCTTCAGGGGGATTTCAAGGATGCCGTAGCGTCAGGATTTGCCCTCTGCGGACCTCACAGGAAGCTTGGGCCGATTATGCTGAAAGTCTATGCCTGGCGCTCTTTTTTTGTGCGTGTATTTTTCATTTAAAGGTATATTCCAGCCAAACAGGAAACATCCATCCATACTGGTGCCTCGTACACACGATCAGTTTTCCTGACGGGAAAACTGTGAGGAGAGCTTTTGGCCGGGAATCCCGGCCTTGTGTATGCTCCTCGCAGTTTTTCTGACAGGAAAACTGCCCAAAAAACACGGGACAAAAAAAGAGAAACAGTTCTCTTTTTTCACCACCAGGAAAATAGGCGGACTTTTGCCCGGAGATTTTCGGGCAGTTTAAATATGGGGAAAACTGCGATGGAGCATACACACACATTTTTTTATGACCAAAAATGTGGGACCCTTGACCATCACACCTACACTTTATGGCCAAAGTTTTGTGACACCTGATTACATCTACACTTTATGGCCAATAGTTTGGGACACCTGACCATTACAACTACACTTTGTGCCCAAAGGTTTGGGACACCTGATCATCACACCTATACTTTGTGGCCAAAGGAATAGGACACCTGACTATGACTACTACACTTTGTGACCAAAGATTTGTGTGCACTTTACTACCACACCTACACTTTATATCCAGGTATTGGTGCTTTTGTAAAACAGGAATAGGAAAATGAACACCCAAATCAGTACATCAGCACAATTTATACAAAAAAAAAATGGTTTCAGGAAGTATGTGTGATTAAGTCACCTTTAAAATTGCAAGCTTTCTGATCACAATACAAGTAGATTACATTTAATTAATTACCAGGAAATAGTCTGGTGCACAGCAACCAGCACAGAATGCTATACCCTACTCCAAGGGTCTGCTAACAATAACCCTCCCTGTAACCCTACCACTAACCCTGCCTAAATCTCAATGACAATTCTATTACTAACCTTCTCTGTAACCCTAACAGAAACCCTTCCTGTAACCATGTTTTTGTCTAGTTAAATGAATTGCGGTGTGAGATCATGCGTGTACTACTATGTATTGTGATATCTCTATAGGATTCTTCATTTTATAAACATGAAATTTGTAAAGTTAGATATTTGTCTGTTATTTATATTATTCAAGTGTTTGTGGATACCTGACTATAATTTGTGTGAACCTTACCATTGCATCTACACTTTGTGGCCAGGTTTAAGGACACCTATCACACCTAATCAATCTTTGTGGTCAAACATTTCTGAATACCTGACGATCACCCTTAAACTTTATGGGCAGAGATTTGGAAGCATCTGACCACCACACCCATACTTTATGGCCAAATGTTTGCGAGTATCAAAGGTTTGTTGGCAACTTGCCATCACATCTACATTTTATGGCCAAAGGTTTGTGGGTCTCTAACGATCATCCCTACACTTTATGGCCATTTGCTTGGAGGCACCTGTCCATTAAACCTACACTTTATGGCCAAAGCTTTTTGGGCACCTCACCATTAGGTCTACATATTTTGGTCAAAGGTCTGTGACACCTGACCAACACACCTATAGTTTATGGCCAAAGGTTTGTAGGCAACTTACTATCATCCCTACACTTTATTGCCAAATGTTTGGAGGCACCTGACCATTATACCTACACTTTATGGCCAAAGGTTTGTGGGCACCTTGCCATCACATCTATATATTAGGCCGCGTACACACGATCAGTCCAAACTGATGAAAACGGACTGAAGTTCAGTTTCATCGGTCCAAACCGACTGTGTGTACGGCCCATCAGTCTTTTGTCCTTCAGTCCAAAGTTTTAAAACTTGCTTTAAAATCGGACTGATGGACGCCTGACCATTGGTCAAAACCGATGGTTAGTATGCAAAAGCATCGGTTTAAAACCCGTGCATGCTCAGAATCAAGTCGACGCATTCTTGGAAGCATTGAACTTTGTTTTTTTTCAGCATGTCGTTGTGTCTTACGTCACCGCGTTTTGACACGATCGGTTTTTGAACTGATGGTGTGTCTGCTAGACCGTCCCAGCAGACAGATTCGATCGTGTGTACGGCCGAGCCAACGGATTTGGCCACCCAACAGATTTCAAAGCATGCTTTGAAATCTATCGGGTGGGAATCCGTCCGCCCGACATGTCTGCTAGTTAGTACACTTACCAGCAGACATGTCGTCCCGCACCGCCGCCGAATGGATTCGGCGCATTCGCGGAAGTGTTTTACTTCCTGGTGCGGTGACGTGGCGGCGTCAACGTCACCGCCACGTCACTGACACGTCAGCGCGCCGTCTGCTGGCGGGGATTTTGGTTTGCTCGTGTGTACACGCGAGCAAACCAAAATCCTATCAGACAGATTTGTTCAAATCGGTCGGTCCGACCGATTTGAACAAATAGATTGCCTCGTGTGTACGAGGCCTTAGCTGAATCGTGCTACACTGGCATATTGGAGATCTGTCACGTCCTTGCTAGCTTGGCATATATCCAAGGCAATGTGGTATACCTAAATGTAAAGATGAGGTGGGTAGTGCAGATAAACACCTTTAATTAAATTCAATATAAGTAAAATTGCACTTACAATGGGTCAAGCTTGAACAAAGCAAACAACCAGGAGACAACTCTCATCTGGTAACAGGTCCCATAGACAGACACAGAATTATGAAAATAATACTTTTAAAATGTATCCTCACAGGGTGATACTGTGGATACACAGATAATTGTGAGCCAACGTCCCGGCAATGTATGTAGGGAAAAATTGGAACTAGAAAAGTAGACTAAAGTTTTTAATTGAATAACATTAAAAAGATTATAGACAAACAGATATAAAATACAAGGTAAATGACCCCATAAACTCTGATAACACCTCCAAATTTTACTACTATTTAGTAAACCCAAATATAAAGGGGTAGATTCAGGATGGAGAGCCTATCTTTAATTTACATTAGGCCGCCACAACTTTTTCAGGCAAGTGCTTTATTCATAAAGCACTTGCCTGTAAAGTTGAGGCGGCGCAGCGTAAATCACCCAACCAAATTCAAATTCGGCGAGTAGGGGGTGTGTATCATTTAAATGAAGCGCGTCCCTGCGCCGAACGAACTGCGCATGATTGGTTCCCAGTGCGCATTCTCCAAAGCTCGACGTCAATTTGACGAGTAAACTACGTGAACGGCACTTACGCAAAGCCCTATTCGCGAACGTTTTACATAAACAACGTAAACTACGGGAAAAAAAGCGTTGGCACGCCGTCCATACTTAACATTGCCTGCGCCTCATATAGCAGGAATAACATTACGACGGTACTACGCTAACATAAACGATGTAAACGACGAGAAAAAAAGCGTTGGCACGCCGTCCATACTTAACATTGCCTGCGCCTCATATAGCAGGAATAACATTACGACGGTACTACACTAACACAAGCGACATAAAAGAATAGCGCGGCCGGGGGTACGTTCGGGAATCGGTGTATAGGCTCATTTACATATTTTAGACGGGAAGGCCACCTAGCGGCCAGCATAAAATATGAAAATAAGATTCAACGGCGTAAGATACTTATGCCTGTTGAATCTTATGGAAATCTATGCTTAACTGATTCTATGAATCAGGAGCATAGATAGGAGGGCCAGACGCTGAAATAAGACGGCTTATCTAGAGATAAGCAGGCTTATTTCTTTCCTGAATCTGCCCCAAAATCTTTTTCTACATTTAGATGCGTCCCAACTGAGTCCCAACTGAGGGGCTCTGCTTCTTGCCCCCTGATGGTCATGCGGGTTGGTTGCTGTAGTTTTTGGGCCTCACCAGAACGTCTTTTGTATTCATTTAAGATTTTTGTTATTTTATATTATGGATGGAAATTGTATATTCATGTGATGTTTTTCACGTATATTTACTAGATCTATATGCTCCTGAAGAAGCGAACTCATACGCATAACATGTAGAGCGAATCGTTGTACGGCCTCATATTCCGATCCAATCACTCCACGTTGACATTCCCACCTGGATGCCGCTACTGCAGCGGTCCCCCACCTCTTTGACACTAGGGACCGGCTGCGTGGAAGAAAATTATGCTAATGCCAATGGGGGATGTGGTTTTTCATGGGCGATTTGTTGGGGAAATGGCTGGTGTTGGTGCTTCAATCATCACAACACTGTGTATTCAATCACTGCACCATTTTGGTTTACTAAATAGTTATACAATTTGGAGATGTTATCAGAGTTTATGGGGTATTTACCTTGCATTTTATATCTCTTTGTCTATAATCTTTTTAATGTTATTCAATTAAAAGCTTTAATTATTTTGTATATGGTGTAGAAGCTAGAAATTGGAAAGATAGTATGCCGATGAATAACCATATTGGAGAACACAGCACTCACAGAGCAGGATGCCCTAACTCCAAATTCAAAGCTGTAAACGTAATAAAGGAAAGAACGTACCGGTAATCGCCTTTCTTTTCGTTCTCTGGTGTATTCCCGTTAATGAGCTACCATGACAGTACATAGGCCGTTTACACCTGTTGTGTTTCTTTTCTCTTCACTATATTTAGAGGTATATGTACTTTGGAATATGATGTATCTTCAGAAGCACTTTGTTTACTAAGCTTTGTCTACTCATTCTGTACATTTTATGCTGTACATTGTATGTTCTCAGAGAGCGCTTGAAATTGTACTTAACTGGTTTGTCCCTTTTGTACTGTTTGAAAATCAATAAAACTTGATTTTATAAAAAATAAATAAAGGAAAGAACGGGCAACATGGATAGTAGAAGCACCTACATTAACGTGTGGTGTCGCCCTGTCCCTATATATGGACTTTGGCTATATGGTTCCAGCACAGTCCTTTCTCCGGCTCCTATTTATCATCACATATGTTCACTAGAGCATGAAGCATGTTAAAAAGAAGAAAATTGTGTGGCGAGATGCTGTGGTCCCACCCAAAAGCAGTGTGAGAAGTATTCAAATTCTGAATGTGCGATATTGTATGAAACTGAGATTAAAGGGAATATATGTAATGGGCACTGTGGTCCAAAGATCATTATTAAAGCGGAGTTCCAGGCTATTTTTAGTTTATTAAAAGTCAGCAGCTACAAAAAGTATATAATAAACAGCCACTCACCTGTCCTGCGGTCCAGCGATGAGGCCGTATAGAGGCCCGCTCTTTTCCCCCTCCTCTTCTCGGCACCTCCATTGGAACTGTGGGCACCAGGCCGTGACAGCTTGTGACTTCACGGCTGGGCGTGCACTGGGCATGCGCGAGTCGCGCTGCGCTCTCAGAGTGGATAGGCAATCTTCTAGGCGGCCCTCTAGGCGGAAGGAGGAAGTGGGACAGGGAGTCCCCTTTAAAACAAAGAACCCACTCCCCCCCCCAAAAACGTACATGCCAAATGTGGCACGTAAGGGGGCGAGGAGTACTTATAGCGGAAGTTCAACTTTTGGGTGGAACTCCACTTTAAGTGAGTGAGGTGGAAGACAGGACGGCTGTTCGTGAGTCCTGCCTTGTTTTGTACTGGTCTGGGCAGCCCATAAGGGCAGAGCTGGAGGGACCTGGCTTGATGAATGTTTAGTAATTACACTGTTGCTGTAGAAGTAGAGTGCATGCTGCAGCTGTTGTTGGGTAATAGTTTTGTATGCATTATGCCCAGAGCATCAAAGTAACAGGTTCACTTTAATCATGCCCACACCATCTGCTTACACCTACCTTTTATTCGGGAGCAAATAGCGGTGTAAGCCCTAAGTTACAAACTGGACAGTGCTGGGTGACTAAGCGACTGGTCAACAAACATAAGGAATGTTACATGGGAAGAAGGGAAGTGAGACACATGCTTCTCCATACTTGTAAGTACAGGTTATTTATCTTTTCTCCTGAGGGCCAAACAAACGTAGGTAGGATTGTACTGCCAGCAGAGCTCATTAAAGTAAACCTGTTGCATGGGTAAGGCACAGATTGGTTTAAGGAAAAGTACAAGGTTACTGAGCTGTATCTTCTAACCTGCAAATTATAAACCGTGAGGTCCCTCGGTATTGGAGAGGCACTTGATACATGAAAACCCTCTATGACATGTTCTAGGACAATTGTCTATGTCTACTGTTGCACTGCACTTTTGCCAAGTAAATTCTTTGTGCACTTCTCCCTCTTCTAGTCTGCAGTTCTACTCAATTCCCAATTAAGACGAACAGGGTTTGGTGCCCCACACACGAGCCAAGCAATTTGCAAAATGCAAAAGTTCCCCCACCATCCAACCATCTGAGCTATCAAGAGAACCTAATAAAATATATTACTCCATTAAAACTCAAGCCTTCTTTTCCATATATTTGCAAATATCTGGGAAAGCCACAGGCCAACATCAAGCTCAACCTCTGCACAGTGTGGTCCCTATTCTAATCTTCAAAAGCAGTTTGGGATAAATAAAAGCAATGAATACACTAAGAGAAAGCTTACCAGGAGGTTAACCTTTTAAAATGTAGTGACATTTAAGAAGCAGGCTGGCTGTTGAGGACCTCATGTGTGTATATACCCAATGCAATTAGCATACTAGGAACTGCACAACGCAGCGGCACCTTGACACTCGCAAACTTTTCCTATGTGTTTTGGAAATGTATGAAGGAGGACTCTTCCGATTTTTCTTCTGCAGACTGATATAGTGGAGAAGTAGAGGACTTCTCTATTTTTTACATAGCAAATACATTCACCCAATGCTATGATCAATGCAATACAAGCATCATGTGACTTTTTCAAGGATAGGAGACAGGTGAACGAGGTCGGGCTTATAAAGCCCATAGGTTACTATAGAGCAGTGATGGCGAACCTTGGCACCCCAGATGTTTTGGTACTACATTTCCCATGATGCGCTCTGCAATGTAGTTGAGCATCATAAACTTAGGACAAAAAAATGTTTTATATATTTTTTGGGGATATTTATTATAACAAAAAGTTCAAAAATATAATTTTTTTGTTTATAGTACGAAAAATAAAAACCGCAGAGGTGATCAAATACCACCAAAAGAAAGCTCTATTTGTGGGAATAAAAGGATGCAAATTTTGTTTGGGTGCCACGACGAAGGACCGCGCAGTTGTCAGTTAAAGCGACACAGTGCCGAATCGCAAAAATGGCCCGGTCACTGGGCAGCCAAATCCTCCGGGGCTGAAGTGGTTAAAAATACATCATGCTACAAATTCCAGCTATATGCACACACTAGTTATCTTTAGTAAATTAACAATCAATAACGGCATGAATGTATACGTGTGACTCTTTAACGCACAAACACTGTCTCCACACTTCAGACCTGTGCCATTGAGTAAACTGCAGGTGCCTGGTAAAGAGGACATTCAGTGGAAGCAAAGCAGATTTGCATTCATTTGAATATAATATGCATATGATTATGGCTCAGGAGCAGCAGTAAGAAATCTGAATGGTACAGTGTTATTCAAAAGGGAAAGTGTAATGTGCACTTCGTTCGCATTTGTCGCGCTATACACGTTACTCACTCACTTAGCTATAGTAACCTATGGCCTTTAAAGGTATAGATTTGGCTAAACTCGCTTGGGATTTGGAGATGTCTCCATCCTCATTGTGATTATTTAGCATTCTGAATTCAAAGGGTGCTGAATGTGGAACTTGAAATCTGAAGACTGAGCACTGTTGATCTCCATAGGTAATCGCTAAACAAAAAAATCAATCATTTACATAGTCGAAGCAGACTTTACATGCAAATGGAAATGTAAAATGACGATATTTCCGCACGTGCCGGAAATGAAACTGTTAAATGGATGGATTTACTTCTTTAATTGACTGCCAATTAAAAGGAACCCTTCAAAGACCACTAACATAGGGGTCCACTTACTGTATTTATTGGCGTATAACACTCACTTTTTTACCCTGAAAATAGAGGGTAAACTGTGCCTGAGTGTTATACGCAGGGGGCTGTGGAACGTTTTTCTCCTGAAACTTCCATCTTAGGCCTCGTACACACGATCAAATCTGTCTGCTGGAAACGGTCTGCTAGACCGTTTCAGCAGACAGATTCGATCGTGTGTACGGGCAAACAGACGGATTTGGCCACCCGACAGATTTCAAAGCATGCTTTGAAATCTGTCGGCTGGGAACCCGTCCGCCCGACAAGTCTGCTGGTTAGTATGCTAACCAGCAGACATGTCTTCTCGCACACGCGCCGAATGGTTTCGACGCATGCGCGGAAGTGTTTTACTTCCTGGTGCGGTGACGAGGCGGCGTCAACGCCACTGCCACATCACCGACACGTCAGCGCGCTGTCTGCTGGCGGGGATTTTGGTTTGCTCGTGTGTACACGCGAGCAAACCAAAATCCCAGCAGACAGATCTGTTCAAATCGGTCGGTCCGACCGATTTGAACAGACACATTTAATCGTGTGTACGAGGCCTTAAAGTTAGGGTGCGTGTTATACGCCAATAAATACGGTACTTACAATTTAGGGAAGCACATCTTCACTGACTACCAATGGAAGGGAGCCTATCTTCACTGATCAACATAAAGTGGGCTCTCCTCCTACTGATCATCAATGAAAGGGGAACTTCTCCACTGACCACCCACTTAAGGGGGGACTTCTTAAATTATAACTGAGGGGAAATTTGTTTTTAGCTTTCAGATGAGAGTGATTAGAACACCTGCCAGGTTTCTATTGCTATCTGTGCCTCCCCTTAAGGAAATTCACTCTCTCTATTTGTCAAGTTTATTGTTTTCACAGAAAGTGAAAGAAAATCCCAAATTTGGGTTGCCCCAAAAACAGTAATAGAGGGGAAATATTTCAATGAAGACACTAGTTATGGTGACATCCAGGGATTCCCTCGACTTGGAGAGATTTCCTCTCACTTTCTGTTTTGGCTATGGGACAGGAAGTGAAGGTAAATCTTTCCAATGATATACAAATGGCAAAAAAAAAACTGACAGCGGTTATAACTCTCTTTTACTCCATACAAAATAAAAATAAAAGTTTTGCTTTTAGTTCTACCTTAATTGACCACCAATGTAAGGGTGATTTCTTAACTAACTTCCAATGTAGGTTGCACTTCTTAACTGGCCACCGAGTTAATAAGAAACATTTATATTAATCAAGGGCTCAATGTAAGGGAGCCCTTCTCCATGATCATAAATGTAAGAGGGCACATCTCCCCTGACCACCAATATAAGGTGCTACATCTCCACCAATCACCAATATAAGGTTGTACTTCTCCACTGATCACCAATATAAGATTGTACTTCTTCAATGATCACCAATATAAGGTGCTACTTCTCCTTTGATCACCAATGTAAGGTGTTACTTCTCCACTGATCACCAATGTAAGGTGGTATTTCTCCACTGATCACCAATGTAAGTTGGTACTTCTCCACTAATCACTAATATAAGGTGGTACTTCTACAAAGATCACCAATGTATGGTGGTACTTTTACACTGATCCCCAATGTAAGATGGTACTTCTCAACTGATCACCAATAAAAATTAGTACTTCTCCACTAATCACCAATATAAAGCGGTACTTCTACAAAGATCACCAATGTATGGTGGTACTTTTACAATGATCCCCAATGTAAAGTGGTACTTCTCAACTGATCACCAATAAAAATTTGTATTTCTCCACTAATCACCAATATAAGGTGATACTTCTCTAATAATCACCAATATAAGGTGGTACTTCTCCAATAATCACCAATATAAGATGGTACTTTTCCAATAATCACCAATATAAGGTGGTACTTCTCCATTGATCACCAATGTAAGTAAGGTGCTACTTCTCTATTCATCACCAGTATAAGGTGATACTTCTTTAATGATCACGAGTGTAAGGTTGTACTTCTCCACTGATCACCAATGTAAGGTGGTACTTCTCAACTGATCACCATTATAAAGCGTTTTTTTCTCCACTGATCACCAATATAAGGTGGTACTTCTTTAATGATCACCAATATAAGGTGGTATTTCTCTAATGATTACCAATGTAATCATTAATCTCCTTTTATAACCAATGTAAGGTGCTGCTTCTTCACTGATCATCAATGTAAGGTGGTATTTCTCCATTGATCAACAATGTAAGGTGGTACTTCTCCACTAACCACCAATACAAGGTGGTACTTCTACAAAGATCACCAATATATGGTGGTACTTTTACACAGATCATCAATGTAAGGTGGTACTTTTCCACTAACCACTAATGTAAGGTGGTGCTTCTCCACTGATAAGCAATGTAAAGGGGAACTTCCCCACTAATCTGCAATATTAGACTTTGCAATTTCTTCATTTTAAGGTATTATTAGTATGAATTTAGTATTATTCATTTAATGTCATGATTATTCTTGAAAATAATGTTGACCTATAGAGAAGGGTGTATTGTAATGGTTACCCTGGTTGACAGATATACTGGGTACCCCACTGGGACTAAATAAAAGGCAAAGAAGACAAAGTCCCTAGCACTTTTTATGTAACATAAATATAATATGTTTTTCATGAGTCACATTTCACAAAAAGCTGCATTTTAGAGCTGAGACGAGAATGTGAAATTCTCTCCGGCTTCTTTACGGTGATGAAAAGGCTTGTCTGATGGAAAAATTCCTCTCTGCAGCTCTGGTTAAGATAAAGCCATAAATGAAAGGAATAACTGTCTCTAAAATGCTTTTGGCTGACAGTGTGCGCGATGAGTAAGAGGAGGCCTGCCTGCTGGCTCTACTTTATATTGCGTTGTCATGTGCGAGCATATAAGCAGAGCGGAGCGCAGTAATCAATACAAGTGTCCCGTTATCACTCAAGAATATTCACCGGATTACGGATGAATCATTCTGCTAGGTAAATGTGATTATTTAAAGAAGAATGCCAGGCAACTCACATCATTCTGTAATAAATACGAGAGAAAGGCTGTAGAGTTTTCTTCACGGAGGGAAGAGAGCAAAATGCAACTTAGAACGGCCAAACTTAAATCATTCCATTGCCAATCAGTAAATTGAAGCTTGATTGCCTACTACTATTAGGGCCCTTTTACACGTGCGGTCGAACGGTCCGCTTTTTCTAAGTCCGTAAACAGACTTAGAATGGGGCCCTATGGGAGCGGATCCTTTAGCGGATGATGCATCCGCTAGCGTCCGCCTACGATCCGCGTCCGTCTGGATCCGTTTTGCGGACGGAAGAAAACCCTATTTTTCTTCCGTCGGATCGGATGCAAACGGACAGACGGTCCGTTTCCATCCGATTCCCCGCTGAGCCGACGGACACACACGGAGCGGACCGAAAAATGGTCCGCACCATGTGAAAGGGCCCTTAGGGGAACGTAGAGCAGTTTTAATTTTGACATCAAATTTGGAAATAGTTTTGACTAAAGTCAATGAATGTGCTCCAAAACACCCAAAACAAAGGCACTTTAACCAATGAATATTCCATGTAATTTGTATAATATGTGTATTTCCTTTGATAGTCAGCGCCATCTAATGGCAACAAAGTGGTATTTTCCTGAAATATATCCATCAGGAAAATGTATGGCCAATGTATGGGGCTAGCAATCCTAGTTAATAAACATATTGGGCAAATTAAAGGAGTTGTAAAGGAAAACATTTTTTTGGATGAAATGACTGTTTGCAGGGTATAGAGACATAATAGTTAACTTATTACTTTTAAAAATGATTAAAAATAGATAAAAATCAATCATATAATGTGCCTGTAGTTTCAGTTTCGTTTTCCATCTAGTTAATGCTTGTGTGAAGGACAGAGACACAGAGCCAATACAGGGCAGTGTTTGTTTTTCAAATGAAACTGATTGGTTCTGAGGGGTTTTAGACACACAGTAATCACACCTCCTTGATTAGAGACCACAGAGAGAAGCTCCCAGTACTTTTTTCATAAGGAAACAGACAACCAGGAAGTGTGCAGAACAGAGAAGGATTACAGCAAAAACGAACAATGAGGACATGAAACCAGGACTGCATTAGGGTAAAGGAAGCTATTTAGCTAAAAAAATAATTTCCTTTAGTGACCCTTTAAGAGTATTATTCATGAAAGGGACATGCTTGGGACATTTACACAGCTAAGTTTTAACCACTTGAGGACCCCTTCATGCCGATATACATCAGCAGAAGGGCACGGCTGGGCACAGTAATCGTAAGGTACGTCGCCTTTAAGAGCCCAGCTGTGGGTCGCAAGCGCACCGGCTTTGGCGCTCTCGCGACCTAGTCCTGAGCTCCATGACCGCGTCCGCGGGACCCGAGGATCCGATGGCTGCCGTTGTCTCGCGATCATGTCACAGGAGCTGAAGAACGGGGAGAGGTGAGTGTAAACAAACCTTCCCCGTTCTTCTCTGTGTCTTGTCACTGATCGTCTGTTCCCTGTCATAGGGAACGACGATCAGTGAGGTCACACATCCAGCCACGCCCCCCTACAATAAGAAACACACAATAGGACACACTTAACCCCTTTAGCCCCAACCTAGTGGCTAACCCTTTCACTGCCATTGTAATTTTCACAGTAATCACTGCATTTTTATAACACTTTTCGCTGTGAAAATGATAATGATCCCAAAAATTTGTCAAAAGTGTCTGATGTGTCCGTCATAATGTCGCAGTCATGAAAAACATTGCTGATCGCCGCCATTACTAGTAAAAAAAATATTAATAAAAATGCCATAAAACTATTCCCTATTTTGTAAACACTATAACTTTTGCGCAAACCAATCAATAAGCGCTTATTGTGATTTTTTTTTTTTTTTACCAAAAATAGGCAGAATAAGTATCGGCCTAAACTGAGGATTTTTTTTTAATATTTTTTGGGAATATTTATTTTAGCAAAAAGTAATAAATATTGATTTTTTTTTTAAATCGTCGCTCTATTTTTTGTTTACAGCGCAAAAAAAAAAAAAATCGCAGAGAAATCAAATACCACCAAAAGAAAGCTCTATTTGTGGGGAAAAAGGTACGCCAATTTTGTTTGGGAGCCACCACACAATTGTCAGTTAAAGCCACGCTGTGCGAATCGCAAAAAGGGGCTTTACCTGCATAATGGTCCGGGTCTTAAGTGGTTAATAAGTAGACCCCCTACGTGTGAAGCGCAATAATCTTAGCAGCCAATTAGAATCTATCTTGTTTGGATCTGACATCAGCAAACTCAAACTAACCAGAGCAAAGTTCAAAACTAATCTTAGAAAGTATTATTTTACTGAAAGGGTAGTTGATGCTTTAAATAAACTACCAGCAGAGGAAGTGAGACAGTCAACAGTAAATGGCTTTAACTGCTTGCCAACCGCCGCACGAACATTTCCGTCAGCAGAATGGCACGGCTGCGCAAAGGGATGTACCTGTACATTCCTTTGAATTTGACCGTGACCGTTCCTTTGAATTTGCTCCGTGACCGTGCCCGTGGGACCCGCGGACTCGATGTCGGCCGGTGTCCCACGATCGCATCACGGAGCTGCAAAACAGGGAGATGCCTGTGTAAACAAGGATTTTTCCTGTTATGCAGCTGTGTGTGTGTGTCACTTGCAGCCCAGCCCCCACACAATTAGAATCACTCCCTAGGACACATTAAACCTCTTCCTCGCCCCTAGTGGTTAACTCCTTCCCTGACAGTGTCATTTTTATAGCACTGATGGCTGTATAAATGACAATGGTCCCAAAATAGCATCAAAAGTGTCTGGTATAATGTCACGATAAAAAAAAACGTAGATCACCGCCATTACTAATGAAAAAATAAAAAAAATGTAATTAAATACATTTAATTAAATTAAAAAATTATAATAAAAATGCCAATCAATATACGCTTATTGCATTTTTTAATTGTTCAGCAGACTCAATGGACTACTCAAGCTCTGTACACACGCTCGGTTTTCTCGGCGGGAAAAAGTCCACGAGAAAACCGAGGAGAAACCCTAGAACCTGCTCGGTAAGTTTCCCCATGTACACACTGCCGGGTTTCCCATCAGGAAAACTGCGGGAGAGATTTGGTCGGGAATCCCGGGCGTGAGTATACTCCCTCGCAGTGTTTCCCCATAGGAAAACTGCCGGGTTTAAAACCGCTGGGAAAATAGAGAGCAGGTTTGTCTTGTACACATGACTGGTTTTCATGACGAGAAAACTGCCATTTTTTATATTGGTCGTGAAAACCGGCCATGTGTGTGCTCCCTAGCAATTTTCTCGATAAAAAAACTGACCGCAAAAAAATTTGAAACAAGCTCTCCTTTTAATCGCTGCGTTTCCCGCCAGTATTTTTCTCGTTGTGAAAAACGGTCGTGTGTATGCTTTTCCGAGGGGAAAAAAACTTGCATGCTCAGAATCAAGTATGCAGCCCAAAAGCAGCCCAAAGGGTGGCGCCATTTGAAAGGAACTTCCCCTTTATAGTCCCGTCATACGCGTTGTATGTCACCGCGTTTTGGACTTTTTGCAACGTGTGTATGCAAGTCAGGCTGGAAAGGAATCACGTCGGGAAAGACTTTTTTTTTACTGCCGAGAAAAATAGTCGCGTGTACGAGGCAATTGTCTATTTTCCCACCGGGTTTCCCGGCAGTTTTCCTGTCAGGACACATACACACGGGAAACCCGGCCGCGTGTACGGGGCTTCAGTCTTTTTCTGCCGTCACTTTTTTATGTCTCTACATCCATTTTTATTGTTTTATCTTTTGTATTGTTTATTAAAAAGGGCAGTTTGTGTTTGATATGACTGCGGTAAGGAAACCGCAAGATGGTTTAGGGGCAGAGATGGCTGTGAATTGTTCTATGTAGACCGCGAAGCGCTGCAGAATATGTGGAATCTGTATACAAAAATAACATAAATAAGTAAACACTGATATAATTTATGTATTAATAATGAATAGCAAACTGCAACAAAAGAAATGAACATTATCTGCCTCAAGGCCACACGCTAATCCAAAGTTTGCTGGTAAAAGAAGCGAAACACAATGCACGGATCTCAAAGGCATTGTCGGGCTGTGAACAGAAAATATTTTTATTTTAAGTCATTTTAAATAAACTTTAGTTTGAATGATGCCAATGAGTAATTGTCTGCATGCTTTACAAATCTTTCTTTTACTGGTTTTATAACTTCTTGTTCTCGGATTCCTGAGTTAGAAAAAGAAATGGATTTGTCTTCATTTAAAAGGATTTTCTAGCTACAGATCTCTGCAAAGCCTCTTGAATCTCTTGACTGTGAAGGCTAAGAAAACATGCCGCAGTTCCCTCCTTCTATAGGTAGGGAAGTAGGATGACAATCCTGCAGGTAGAACTTTTAGAAACTAGTTAACATTGGAATATCACATCTCCTAGGAGGCTTTGTTATACACAGGATATGAAGAAGCATATGGGCTATTACAGGGCTCAAAATTTCAAGCCCATAGCTACTAGCCAGGCATCAAGAGTTACTCCCCACCAGTTGCCCCACCAAATTCATACACTGCCCTGCGCCTAATTGCACCCGTAAACACGCCCTTGTAGATTATCTCATGGAATGACACTGTTAAATGTTTTATGCAGAATCAAGTTACACAATTAAATATTACCAACAACAACTTTAACAAAATGGGACAGGGCACTGGGGGCAGACCAGAGGGACAGGGCACTTGGGGCAGACCAGAGGGACATGGCACTGGGGGCAGACCAGAGGGACAGGGCACTAGAACTGGGTCCTTTCCCCATTCTCTTGCTGTTTTCTCTGCAACTCCCATCCATCCTCTCTCTCTCTCCCTCTCCTATTCATCTCATCATCAGGAGCCTGTGTGTGCGGCTCCATGCTTGCATGTCCCCACTTTTCCCTTTTATTCAGGCTGGCAGTGAGGAGAGGAGCTGCAGCACAGAGGGAGGGAGTACAATCCAGCGCTGAGATCCACACAACTGCACAGCCATTGACAGCATAGCACAGCGTACACTGACCCCGCACAGCACACATTGAGACCAGTCTGTTCAGTGCTCAGGCTGAACTGTTGGACACTTACATAGAGCACAAGGAGAAGAAAACTGCACAAACTGGAAGGCTGCCACTCTAATGTCAGGGCAACTTTCAGTGAGTGCTGCACCGGAGTGGTAATTTTCGCAATCCTCCACTTCACTCATTACTTCCTGCTCCCTGCTCTCTGCTCTTCAGCTACATTGGTTGGGGGGAGGGGGCAGGCTCAGAGAGGTCATACTGTTGGGTCCCATAGCTTAATGAGAATTGTAAGGAGAGCACCTGTGTACTGCTCTGCCTGTGCGTGGCTCACAGACTACTTTTTCCGAGCATGCACTTTTCCTCTTCGGCCGCCAATCTCATCGGAACTCTAAGTGTAGGCACAGATTAGAGGGAGATTGGTCATGCAGCCATGTCATCACTCGCCCCCAGCTTAAATCCACTCGCCAAATGCTAGTAGGCGAGTGGAAATTTTGAGGGCTGGGCTATGATTTATTAACCACTTACGGACCAGCCGCCGCAGTTTTACTGCAGCAGGTTGGCTCCGTTGCACGAACCGTCGCAGCTGTACGTCGGCCGCTTAAGCTCGCTAGCAGTTGCGTGTGAGCAGCATCACGGGAGGCGATGCTCGTGACCAGTGGTCGCAATGACCGCCGGCCTCGAGCGATCTCCGGGTGTTATATCGGGTTGAGGTCAAGCCTCTGTGCAGGCCAGTCAAGTTTCACTGCCCCAAACTCACTCATCCATTTCTTTATGGAAATTGCTTTGTGCACTGGTGCGCAGTCATGTTGGAACAGGAAGGGGCCGTCCCCCAAACTGTTCCCACAAGGATGGGAGCATGAAATTGTCTTAGTATGCTGACACCCTAAGGCAGCGTACACACGATAGGTTAAACCAATGATAACGGTCTGATGGACCGTTTTCATCAGACCAAAACGATCGTGTGTGTGGGCGCCATCGGTTAGTTATCCATCGGCTAAAAAAAAAGCCAACTTATTTTAAATTTAACCAATGGATTCCTAACTGATAGGTCAAAAACTTTAGTAGGCACGACCATCAGTTAAAAATCCACGCATGCTCAGAATCAAGTCGACGTATGCTTGGAAGCATTGAACTTAATTTTTTTCAGCACGTCGTTGTGTTTTACGTTCTAACATGATCGGTTTTTTAACCGATAGTGTGTAGGCGCGACGGACCATTAGTCAGCTTCATCGGTTAACCGATGAAAACGGTCCATCGGATGGACTGATCGTGTGTACGCGGCATTAGAGTTCCCTTCACTGGAACTAAAAGGCCAAGACCAACCCCTGAAAAACAACCCCACACCATAATCCTCCTCCTACACCGAATGATTGATTTGGACCAGTGTACAAAGCAAAGGTGCATAAAGACATGGATGAGAGCGTTTGGAGTGGACGAACTTGACTGGCCTGTCAAGTGTCCTGACCTCAACCCAATAGAACAACTTTGGGATGAATTAAACCGGAGACTGCAAACATTCCCATAGATACGCTCCCAAACTTTGTGGACAGCCGTCCCAGAAGAGTTGAAGCTGTTATAGCTGCAAAGGGTGGGCGAACGCAATATTGAACCCTACGGACTAAGACTGGGATGCCAATAAAGGTTATGTGCGTGTAAAGGCAGGGGTCCCAATACTTTTGGCAATATAGTGTATGTAAGCCTTCCTGCACTGGAACTGTATTTGTTCTCTACTCAGGACAAACCAGCTTTGACTGTTTCTGGGTGTCCCTGTCTTCTGCATGGTTTACTGCTGGCACTACCAGTGCAACCTGCCCCCTCAAAATACACACACACACAAATAAAAGTGGATTGTGATACCAACTTGTACATTTTAGTCACGCAGCCAATTAATCCATCTAGCTCGGCTTCACTGCACCTCCTTCATATTTTAATGATTTTGTTACTAATTAAATACTATTGTTTACAAGACTGAATTTCATTAATAGTATTAACTCAGCACAGGCTTCAAACACCAGCTACTTAAAGGGAATCTTTTTTGTACTACAGGTGCACTTTCTTCCATTATATGGCGGATATATTCTCTTTTTTGTACCTTTGTTTTGCTTTTCGAAAACAACAGTTTTAAAAGAAAATGATAAAATCTGCCATTGCTAGGGCTGTCGTTTTCCTATTTGTTTTACGACCTATCTTTATATTCCAGAGGAACCCTTAAAATAATTAAATAATAACAGGGGAACCCCTGTTACAATAAATGCACCGGGGGCCATTGGGAAAATGCCTTTTTCATTGATGGTCATCAGGCCGGCCAAAGACGGAACAACCACGGGGTGTCACAGCAGCGCCGGCCCTTGCATAGGCACGTAATTAGAGCCAGAGGCTGTAATAGGCTTCAAAAAAGGGTGGGCTCGAGGTACAGTGCACTGCACTCTGAGCCCACCCAGTTGTGTGACAAAACCAATGAAAATTCGCTATTGTTACACTGATTCTCCTCCTGGCCAATCAGGAAGCCGGTCGCGAGACCCATCGCCCGGTTGGCTGAAAGGACAGCGGATCCAATTAGACACCTAGGTGGAGGAGGGAGGAGATGCACAACAGAAGCCACCGTGATGCAGAGGAGATGAGATGGAAGCTGCTGCCCGTTAGAGCTCTGCCCGCCTGCGACCTATTGGAGTAAGTGCGGGGCTGGATGACTGAGCATGTATATGTGATCTCCATAACAAACAATTCTTCACTCATCCTCTGACTTTCTCTTATCCACATGCCCCTGAGCCTTGGACTTTTCTAATGTTAACTTTATTTTAAACTAATTTTAAACTTATCCACTTATACTGTACAAAATTTCTTGTACATTGTTATTTTATTATTACCAGTTTTAAGCTCATTATTATACTGCTGAGGTACTTGTGTGTTTTAACTCCTTGCGCATATTCACTTGTGGGCTGGATGACTGACCAACCAGGGGGGGAGGGATGGCCAACCGACCAACCAGCCAACTGACCGCAGGGGGTTGCTTTCTGCCCCCCCAAAAAGAAACCACTGGCCGCCTCTGGGTCACAGTCAGCGTTGATGGGGCAATCTCTCCCGCTGAGCCATTGGGGTTGATTTACTAATGTCAAATAGACTACACTTTGCAAGGGTAGTTGCTCCAGAGCTTAGTAAATGAGGAGAAACTTACCTTTCCAAAGAATACCCAATCACGTGCAAGGAATAAAAATACAATTATTTTTTCTGTCGGAAAATTTGAGAACCAGCTCTCAAATTTTTGCTTTTGGAAATTCCAGACAGAAAATGTCCGAGACTACACATGGTCAGAATTTCGGACCTAAAGCTCACATAGAACTTTTCTTGTCGGAAATTCCAATTGTGTGTACGCGGCATTAGTCATTGAATATGTGCAAAGCATATCCCTCTATAGTCTGCACCTTTCTCAATCTAGAGCACTAAGTGCCATTTCTCTCTGCTGCTTTGTTCCTCTGCTATCAACATGAATCCCTTCTGACAAGTTTTCCTGACACCAAGAGAAACATTGTGACAGGGGAGTGCACAGTCTGTGATTGACAGCTTCAGCTCTGTTCCTGTACTCGGTGTAAAGGGGAGTGTTCCCCCTTCCCTCCAATCAGCTTTTAGAGCTCTCCTCGCTAATGTGACTTCAGCTCCCCCCTACTTTTCAGAAGTGAGAGATCCTGTGTAAATTCTTCACTTTGAGGTACTTTTTTGTAGCAGGATTTGTTTTATCTCTGTGTATCACCTGAGGCCAGTCACTTCACTGGGTATATGTAGGGGTTTACAACTGCTTTAAGTATACTGTATGTATGTCCCTTGCACTGTGACAAACCTGAATGACACATCTAGCTGCCTTTCCCTCCACCTCTTTAAAGTTCTGCTGTACAAGGACTGCAAGAGGCTGATATCAAGAAGATTTTTTTCCTGCTGAACCAAATCGTGTTTTTGCTCTAGATCAGCTGCAGTTATAGGGTACCAGAGTAAGGTCGCCATCTTTGTAATGTATGCACATATCCTTCTTCAGACTACCTATGTATTATGCAGAGATGTGGGTTGTCAAGTCTAATCTAGCCTGGCCCTTTCCACCTACCAAGCCTTCCTATTGTCCAATAAGGTAGCCTATCACCCTAAAGGAGTTGTAAAGGAAAACATTTTTTTTACTGAAATGACTGTTTACAGGGTATAGAGACATAATAGTTAACTGATTCCTTTTAAAAATTATTAAAAATAGATAAAAATCAATCATATAATGTGCCTGCAGTTTCAGTTTTGTTGTTCATCTAGTTTCAGACCGCGTACACACGATCAAATTTGTCCACTGAAACTGCTCCGAAGGACCGTTTCAGCAGACAAATCCGATCGTGTGTATGGGCTAGCGGACATGTCTGACCGGCAGACAAATTTTAAAGCATGCTTTAAAATTTGTATGCCGGAGACATGTCCGTCGGATATGTCTGCTGGTTAGTACACTAACCAGCGAATATATCTGCCCGCACATGCGTCGAATGGATTCGACGCATGCGTGGACGTTTTTTACTTCCTGGTGCGGTGACGTGGCTGCGTCAACGTCACCGCCACATCACTGCGCTGTCTGCCGGTGGGGATTTTGATCCGATGGTGTGTACACGCTGTCGGATGAAAATCCGGAGGAGACATGTCCGCTGGAAACGGTCCGTCGGACCGTTTCAGCGGACATGTCCCTCCGTGTGTACACAGCCCTATGCTTGTATGAAGTACAGAGACACAGAGCCAATACAGGGCAGTGTTTGTTTTTTAAATGAAACTGATTGGTTCTGAGGGGTTTTAGACACAAAGTAATCACACCTACTTGAGTAGAAACCACAGAGAGAAGCTCCCAGTACTTTTTTCATAAGGAAACAACCAGGAAGTGTGCAGAACAGAGAAGGATTACAGAAAAAACGAACAATGAGGACATGAATCCAGGACTGCATTAGGGTAAAGGAAGCTATTTAGCTAAAAAAAAAAAATTCCTTTAGTGACCCTTTAAAGCAGGCCTTCTCCTACTGCACCTCTCTTGGCATAAGCCTGTTAAGAGAACACCCTTTCAGAGCTTCAGCAGCAAGTAAGACAACACTGGACTCCATGGACTAAAGAGTATGTAGTTTTATATTCTCAGCAGATGATCATATTTTTTTCCATCAGAAGAATTTGAAACATGTTCTATTTTTTGACGCCGATGGAAAAAAGTCAGATGGGGCCCGAACACGATCGGAATTTCCGATGAAACAAGTCCATTGGACTTGTTTCATCGGAAAATCTGATCGTGTGTACGCGGCTTTAGAACAATGTTATTTCAACGACTGCCTCGTAAGGATGATCTTTATCACCCAGCAATGGGTGCCCTTTCTACTGATTAGCAGATTCCCTTCAATCATTGAACAGGACCATTGTTGACCATCTATGGTGAGAGGAATATGGCCAAACTCTGTTAGAGCCCCTTATCAGGGGGAGCAGTGGGGGGGGGCATCTCAAATTTGCACTGAAGCTCTAACATCTATAGCCAACCATTGCTGTAATGCAATGTAATGTGAACAGAGCTTCTCGCTATACATTTAAGTCAACTAAATGAATACTATTTTAGTCGACTAAAATATTAGTGAAACTAAAACAATTGAGATGACTAAAACATGACTAAAACTAAAATGGCATTTTAAGTCAAAAGACTAAAATGGGACTAAAACTAAAATGGCATTTTAAGTCAAAAGACTAAAATGGGACTAAAACTAAAATGGCATTTTAAGTCAAAAGACTAAAATGGGACTAAAACTAAAATGGCATTTTAAGGCCCCATGCACACGAGATGCTGGTAAACTCGAGTTCAGAGGCATTTGGACATTTTTTTCAACTGCCCCTGAACACATTTAATGTTATCCTATGTGTCCATGCACATTTTTTGCGTTTTAAAGCAGTTGGGTTTAGGCTCGTTTTTTCAGAAGCAAAAAAATGGGTTCAGACGATTTTGGCGTTTTCGCGTTTCAGACTCAAATCGCTGCAAAACGCCGCTAATCGCGGCAAAACGCGGTACTGGCGTTTTGCCGCGATTTCGTTTATAGGCGTTTTTAAAGGTGACCTATTTTTTTACATTAGAAATCTCAAAAATGATGGCAAATGATGAAAAAACATTAAAAAAACCTAAACTGTAATTGCTTGCATTGCATTGTGGACAATCCACAACTTGTGGCAGGTGACGTAGCCAGGTGACGTGACAGGTGGACAATCCACAACTTGTGGCAGGTGACGTAGCCAGGTGACGTGACAGGTGGACAATACACAACT
This sequence comes from Rana kukunoris, assembly GCA_029574335.1. Lineage (NCBI taxonomy): Eukaryota > Metazoa > Chordata > Amphibia > Anura > Ranidae > Rana > Rana kukunoris. The sequence goes on along the minus strand of JAJQKJ010001858.1, from coordinate 71,279 downwards.
TGTGGCAGGTGACGTAGCCAGGTGGACAATCCACAACTTGTGGCAGGTGACATGGCCAGGTGATGTGACAGGTGACGTGGCCAGTGGACAATCCACAACTTGGCCAGGTGATGTGAACAGGTGATGTGAACAGGTGATGTGGCAGGTGACGTGGCCAGGTGACATGGCAAGTGGACAATCCACAACTTGTGGCAGGTGATGTGGCAGGTGACGTGGCCAGGTGAGGTGGCAAGTGGACAATCAAATTTCGAATTTTTCAATTTTTGTATTTTTGAAATTTCGAATTTCTCAAATTTAGAATTTTGAAATTTTCTAAATTTCAAATTTTTCAATTTTTGAAATTTCGAATTTAGAATTTTGAAATGTTCGAAATTTTGAAGTTCGAATTTTTCGAATTTCGAATTTTTCAATTTCGAATTTTTCAAATTTTGAATTTTTCAATTTCGAATTTTTCAAATTTTCAAATTTCGAAATTTCAAATTTTTCAATTTTCGAAATTTAGAATTTAGAATTTTTTGAAATTTTCGAAATTTTGAAATTCGAAATATTCGAAATTTGAAAATTCGAAATTTGACATTTTTAAATTTCGAATTTTTCAAATTTCGATTTTTTCAAATTTCGATTTTTTCAAAATTCGAATTTTTCAAATTCTGAAATACGAAAATTAAAATTTTTTAAATTAGAACATTGAAAAATTTCGAATTTTCGGAATTTCAATTTTCAAATTTTTCAGTTTTCGATATTTCGAAATTCGAATTTTTCAAATTTCGAAATTTCGAAACTAATTTTTCAAATTTCGCATTTTAGAATTTCGAATTTTTCAATTTTCGAAATTTAGAAATTCGAATTTTTCGAAATTTGAAAATTCGAAAAATTCGAAATTAGAAAATTCGTAAAATTCGACATTTGAAAATTCGGAAAATTCGAAATTCGGAAAATTCGAAAGATTCGAAATTCGGAAAATTCGAAATTGCATGTTCATACCTCAATACCATAAATAACAACATTCACTCCAGCACTATATAATGAGTTTGAAAATTGTAGAGAAATGTTAACCAATGCATTACAATTTAATTACACTCATTTGATTTTAGACAACTAAAATTGGTCTTAGTCAATTAAAATGTACTGGAGTCGATTAAATACGACTAAAACGAAAACAATTGCAGAAGACTAAAATGGGACTAAAACTAAAATGCCATTTTAGTCCTAAGACTAATGCTGCATACACACGACCGTTAATCATGTCATGAAAAAAAAAATTATCGATGTGATTTGTCGCGATTCCTCTCAAGCCTGCCTTGCATACACACGTTTGTGAAGAAAAATGCTTGAGCAAAGTGTGGTGACGTACAACACGTACGACGGCACTATAAAGGGGAAGTTCTATTTGAATGGCGCCACCCTTTGGGCTGCTTTTGCTAATCTCCCCGTCTCATAACTTGCTTCTGAGCATGCACATTTTTCCCCCCCTCGTTAAAGAGTACACACGACTGTTTTTCACAACGTGAAAAATGTTGAGAAAAATAGAGCAGGTTCTACATTTTTACTGCCATTTTTCTCGTAAAAGATAGAGCAGGTTCTTCGAGAAAAATGCCCTGGTGCATACACACGACCGTTTTTTTTACGACCAATTTAAAAAATTGCATTTTTCTCGTCATGAAAAACGGTCATCTGTACGCGCCATAAGACTAAAACTGAATCGAAATTTGCTGCCAAAATTAACACTATACAAGAAAAAGATTCTTCGTTGTGCTTACTTTTGCCCACTGGCACACTACTGATTAAATTCCAATCACGCCCATCGGCACAATAAATCTTGCAGTAAGGTAACACATCAGCTCCTTCTCATAAAGCAGCGAGCGGGCCACAATAGGAAGTGTTCTTTCTCTGCTCTCTGGATGTCTCAATCTCCCCGGGGAATGTTGTGAAAAGTTTGTCCTGTCTGTAAATTCTCAAGGTTTGTAGGGTCAGGCTGGAAGAACACAGCACAGTTCTTAATTTGAAATGAGCCACTCAATAACAAAAATCATTTTATGAGATTCATTTGTTACTGGCCTTCATGTGTGAAGCTCGGCCGAGAGAGATCAGCTCCTGAAGGACGCGGGAGACGCTGATAAATGTTTATTTTTGATACAATGACACCTACACTTCTCAGACCGGTCTGCTGAGTTCCCTGAAGAATGTCTGGGGTTTATGAAATGTTATCTGTATACAGTCTTCACCGAGACAGTGGTGTACCGGGGTGAGTATAACAAAGTTACGTGGACTCTTATGCCGCGTACACACGGTCGTTTTTTGCGATGAAAAAAAAACGACGTTTTCTGTGAAGTAAAAAACGACGTTTTTGAAACGTCACTTTTCAAAGACAATTTTGCATACACACCATCGTTTTTTCACAAAAAGCAAGGTTACGTTCACCACTCTTTTCCATTGAAGCTCGCTTCATAACTAGCTTCTGGGCATGCGCGGGTTGAAAAACGTCGTTTTGAACGACGTTTGTGCTACACACGGTGACTTTTTGTGAAACAAAAAACGACGTTTTGAAAAACGACACAAAAAATTCAAGCATGTTGGAATTTTTTTTTGGTCGTTTTTTTGAAGACAAAAAACGACGTTTTGCCCACACACGATCAATTTAAATGACGTTTTAAAAAACGTCGTTTTTTTTCATCGCAAAAAAACGACCGTGTGTACGCGGCATTAGAAGTTGTAAAAAGGCCAGCTACATATATTGCAAAGAATTTTAGCAAACTTTGCTACAGATACATTTTATTGGGCAGCACAGTGGCAAAGTAGTTAGTGATTCTGCCTAGCAGCACTAGGGGTTGTCGGTTTGAATCCCAACCATGCAGAGGCGGTTCTCTAAATAGGCAAATTAGGCGATCGCCTAAGTCCCCTTTCACACTTATACGACTTGTCCCACGATTTTGGACTGCAAAATCGTATGACAAGTCATTCTCCATTATTTTCAATGAACGCCATTCATACTGGCACGACTTTAAGTAGTGCCGACTTCAAAGTAGTCCTTGCACTACTTTGGTCCGATTTTGATGCCACTTACACAGGCATTCATTGAAATCGCGGCCGCGAATCGCGGTAAAATCGCGCGACTTTGGAGTCCTACAAGTGTGAAAGGGACCTAAGGCCTCGCGGCCGCCTAATTTCCCTGTGATTAATACTAATGTTGGCATCATCGGATCTCTCTATAAGGTCCCTTTTACACTTGTACGACTTCAAAGTCGAACGATTTTGCCGCGATTCGCGGCCGCGATTTTACCGCAATTTTGCCGTGATTTCAATGAATGCCTTTGTAAGTGGCATCAAAATCGGACCAAAGTAGTGCAGGGACTACTTTGAAGTCGGCACTACTTAAAGTCGTGCCAGTATGAATGGTGTTCATTGAAAATCATGGAGAATGACTTGTCATACGTCTTTGCAGTACAAAATCGTGGGACAAGTCATATAAATGTGAAAGGGGACTTAGTCCCCTTTCACACTAGGTCCCCTTTCACACTTATACGACTTGTCCCACGATTTTGGACTGCAAAATCATATGACAAGTCATTCTCCATGATTTTCAATGAACACCATTCATACTGGCACGATTTTAGGTAGTGGCGACTTCAAAGTGGTCCCTGCACTACTTTGGTCCGATTTTGACGCCACTTACACAGGCATTCATTGAAATCGCGGCCGCGAATCACGGCAGCGAAATCGTGGTAAAATCGCGCGACTTTAAAGTCGTACAAGTGTGAAAGGGACCTTATATGACTTGTCCCACGATTTTGGACTGCAAAATCGTATGACAAGTCATTCTCCATTATTTTCAATGACTACCATTCATACTGGCACGAGTGGTGCCAACTTAAAAGTTGTCCTTGCACTACTTTGGTCCGATTTTGATGCCACTTACACAGGCATTCATTGAAGTCGCGGCCGCGAATCGCGGCAAAATCGTGGCCGCGAATCGCAGCAAAATCACGGTAAAATCACGCAACTTTGAAGTCGTACAAGTGTGAAAGGTGTCTAACCCCTCTCTCTTTCTCATCTCCCCCTCTCTCCCCCCTCTTGCATTGGCTGAATATGTCTGATGGGTGAAGAGGATGCTCTGGAAGTGGTGCTGATCACCTGTGTGCTAGATCCGTGCATTTTCTGCAGCCATTTTTCTTGCTTGAATTATTTTTCCCATTTTGGGCGTGAGTGGGGCCTTGTGTCTAAATTTTGCCTAAGGCCTCACAAAGCCTAGAGCCGCCTCTGCAACTATGGCAATACCTGCCTAGAGTTTGCATGTTTTCTCTGTGCCTGTTGTCTCACCAGTCCACAGAATATTTGCCTAAAAGCCTTGGGGATAATCAAGATGTTTTTAGGTAAATGTGAGATGAGCCTTTGTGTTCCATTTGGTCAGCAGTGACTTTGGCCCTGGCACTCTCCCATGGAGGCCATTTTTGCCCAGTCTCTTTCTTATTGTTGAATCCTGAACACTGATCTTACCTGAGGCAAGTGAGGCCTGCAGTTCTTTAGATGTTGTTCTGAGTTCTTGGAGTCATTTTGGTTGGCCGGCCACTCCTGGGAAGGTTGACCAGTGTTCCAAGTTATCTCCATTTGTGGGTAATGGCTCTCACCGTGGTTCACTGGCTTCCCAAAGCCTTAGGCCGCGTACACACGTCCGAGAACCTTGTCGGGCTAAACTCATCGTTCCGCCAGACAAGGTTCCCGATGAGCGGTCGGAAAGGTCGTCGAGCCAAATTTCCTCATTGAACAACGAAGAAAAAGAGAGCATGCTCTCTTTTTGGCTCGACGAGCTTCCCGACGGGATGCTCGCCGAAAGTGTACACACGACCAATTTTCTCGGCAGAATATGTCTCCCAGCGAGCTTCTCGCTGGATTCTGCTGAGAAACTCGGTCGTGTGTATAGGGCCTGACACACGACCATTTTTAATGCCGAGAAAAATTGAATTTTTAAATTGGTCGTCAAAAACGATTGTGTGTGGGCTCCACACGTCGAGAAAAATGGCAGTTAAAAATGTAAAACTTGCTCTATTTTTTCTCATCGTTTTCACGTCGTCGTTTTTCACGTCGTGAAAAACGATTGTGTGTAGGCTTTAACGAGGGAGAAAAAAACGTGCATGCTCAGAAGGAAGTTATGAGACGGGAAATTAGCATAAGCAGCCCAAAGGGTGGTGCCATCTGAATGGAACTTCCCCTTTATAGTGCCGTTGTACGTGTTGTAAGTCACCGCGCTTTTCTCGAGCATTTATTTTTTTACGATCGTGTGTATGCAAGGCAGGCTTGAGAGGAATCACGGAATCCATGACATGAATAACGGTTGTGTGTACGTGGCATTATGTCGTGTACACACAACCCTTTTTCTCAGCAGGAAAAAAAAAAATTAGTTTTTCCTGATGTGATTCCTCTCCAGCTTGATTTGCATATACACGTTCATGCAAAAAAACATTGGACTAAAGCGTGGTGACGTACAACACGTAAGATGGGACTATAAAGGGGAAGTGCCATTCGCAAGGCGCCACCCTTTGGGCTGCATACTTGATTCTGAGCATGCACATTTTTTTCCCCTGGGAAAAGCATACACACCACCGTTTTCCAATACATCCTTGCAATAGTATAATGAGGCATTGGCTTCCATGTAGAGGTGCCTGGGAAGTTCAAGCCCACAAATAAGGGAAATGGGGGAAAGGGAAGGGAATGTAAAAACTAATGGGCATCAAAATAAACTGAATATAAATGAAGAGAACCCAAATAAAGTTAATGTAAATATATAATGTGGAAGGTATAATAAACCACATGAACGTTGCACCACAAAAAGTTCAATTGCTGGAGTGTGGAGAACAAAATATGTCCATGGTTGTTTCCTAGTAAGGAATGATGGCTCAATCAGAAATGACAAAGTGGAATCAGGCCACAATGGACACGCCCCCGAGGAGCAGGTCATCATACTAGGCTCTTTTAGCCTGAGAGGCACTCACAAGGCATGGCCAGGAGTAAAGACCGACCCACCGCAGCCAGCTTCCAGGGACAATGATTGACTATCTGCACGGCAGACAATATGGCGGCTATGACCCTTTGTACCAATTCTCCCACGTTACACAGGGGACTGAAATTTGCACATCCCCAGGTATGCTTTGCTCATTTATCTTCACATAATGCTATTATACTTTTTTGTTTTTCATCAGCATGGCAAGGGCACAGGTTTGCCTTAAAACGAGCCTGGGTGACACGCACGTCCTCATTACTCATTGCCATATGAGGAGCCATGATTCCAGTAACAATAAATCACTCATTATCCTCTTTTTACTGCAACGTCCTGAGAAACACTGGAAGGAAGCGATATTAGTAATCTAGGAAACGCTTCACATATCTCTGGCTCTGAAACAGCCCATAAATCTGTCCGGTCACCGAAGGAAAAGGCAGAGAGAAAATGGCAGTGCATGGCACCCAGGGGACACAATGATGACACAGACATAGAAAAATATTGGATCAAAGAATATACCGTCTTCCATTACCTCATTGTTACATTGATTCATTGCTCTTAATGGGAATGAACTGATAAGAGCTGGGCTCCAGGGAACCTAGGTCAAATTTATGAACAAATCCCAGGGAACAAATGTCTGTTTTCTCCAGTAGGATTCCAACTTAAGGTGACACCGTCCTCTTGAACATTGCATTGAACATGCAAAGAAACAATGGGCCAGATTCAGATACACTTAATATTGCGCTGCGTAATCGAAATACTCTACACTGCCGTATTTTACTATACTCTACACCGAATTCTGGTAGATTTTTGCCCGTACGCTACGGCGGCGTAGTCTATTTCTCGCCGTGTAATCGAAATACGCGATTAGGGGGCGTGAAGCATTTAAATTAAGCGCGTCCCCGCGGCAATCGAACTGCGCATGCTCCGTTCAGAAATTTCCCGCCAAGCATTGCGCGAAATCACGTCGTTACGTCATTCGTTGTTTGAGTAGCGTCGTTTACGAACATTCCTATTCCCGGACGACTTACGTAAAAAATAATAAAAGACGTCGGAAAACGTAGAAATTCGACGCGGGAACGACGGCCATACTTAACATGGGCTGTCTAATATTAGAACAGCAAAAAGCTGGTATAGTGTTACGCAAAAAAAAAGATGACTAAAGGTGCCGTAAGAGATTGCGAATGAAGATCGTAATTTCGGGGATCGCCGGCAAAAGCTCATTTGCATACCCCGACGCGGAAAAAAACGGGAAGTCCACCCAGTGGCCGCAATTTTATTGCAGCGTAGATCCGAAGGCGTACGAACACGTAATCTAGTCGAATTGAAGCCCGCAGCCGTCTATTCATGGTTTGAGGTTTTCGACTAGCTAAAAAACGCGCGTAATTTGAAATTACTCCAGTCTAACACCAGTTAGACAGGCAAAAGGGCTCTCTGAATCTGGCCCAATATCTTTGTAAATGCTCCACCCCTTGCCTCAAAGCTCTAATACTCACTTTGCCAACCTTCTTCTGCCTCTCCTGCCCAGTAGTGTATTTAGGTTTTGTGCTGCCCTAGGCCTGACTAAACTTGTGCAACCCCTAATTTAAATATGACCCACCTCTTCCTGTCAAAGTCACACCCCTTCCTGTTTAAGATCTGCCCTGAATTTTTCCAGTGGGGACACTAGTTCTGAAGGCCTTTGGGGGGGGGCTTATCCCTTAATCTGCAGAGATTTCCTCTCACTTCCTGTTTCGCTATGGGGCAGGAAATGAACGGATGGCAACAAAAAAGAAAGTGTTGCCTATAGTTCTACTTTAACCACTTCAGACCCGCGCTATTGACAACATACGTCAACAACGCGGACGTCATTTATAGTGCATTACCCGCACGCGCCACTAGGTGGCGCGCCGCGGGTAAACACTGTCCCTCTGCATCGCTGAAGAGCCGATGCATGTACCTGGCGGCCGCGATGTCCGTCGGGTACATGCGATCGGCGGGAACACAAGCAGGTGACAGCAGGGACGTGGAGCTCTGTGTGTAAACACAGAGCTCCACGTGCTGTCAGAGGAGAGGAGACTGATCTGTGTCCCTTGTACATAGGGACACAGCATGGGTTACCTCCCCCAGTCACCCCCCTCCCCCCACACAGTTAGAACACACCCAGGATACACATTTAACCCCTTCCTCACCCCCTAGTGTTAACCCCTTCCCTGCCAGTCACATTTATACAGTAATTTGTGCATTTTTATAGCACTGATCGCTGTATAAATGTGAATGGTCCCAAATTTGTGTCAAAAGTGTCTGATATGTCCGCCGCAATATCACAGTCCCAATAAAAATCGCAAATCGCCGCCATTACTAGTAAAAATAATAATAAAAAAAAAAATCATAATTCTGTTCCCCATTTTGTAGGCGCTATAACTTTTGCGCAAACCAGTCGCTTATTGCGATTTTTTTTTTTAAATGGAATATTTATTATAGCAACAAGTAAAAAAATATATATTTTTTTAAATTAACGCTCTTTTTTCGTTTATAGCGCAAAAAATAAAAACCGCAGAGGTGATCAAATACCACCAAAATAAAGCTCTATTTGTGGGGAAAAAAGGACGTCAGTTTTGTTTGGCACGACCACGCAAATGTCAGTTAAAGCGACGAAGTGCCGGAAGCTGAAATTTCGCCTGGGCACGAAGGGGGTTTATGTGCCAGGTAAGCAAGTGGTTAAGCACACATTTCTGCTAAATGTATGGAGGACTAAGAGGATATAACCATGCCAATGGTGCAGCAGAAAACATATAGCACAGTGATGAAGGTATGTGGTCCAGGCAGTGAGCAAAGGAAGGATTGGGGCAGGAACAAATAAATCAACAGAAAAAAAATTAAGATTCCTTAATATGTACAACTGATACAAGCAAAGCATTGCAAGAGAGTCCTACTACCTACCTGACAGGCATAGGTGTCCATGTCAGTGTCACTTGTGTCTGCGCCATCCCTATCATACCGGCAGCAGTGAGGCCGCTTTATGGGGGCACCAGACCGATTTGTCTTGCAGCCCAGTCCACCTCATAAGACTGGGGCTACACTAAAAGTGTAGCACAGGCCGGCAGGGACTCTTTTCATGCTGCCCCCTTGCAAAGTGTTGCCCTAGGCCTGGGCCTTGTTGGCCTAGGCCAAGATACAGTGTTGCTCCTGCCTCCACTGTAACCAGCACTCTAGTCTCTAGTGTTGGACAAGTGAAGCAGTGATGTTGCTCCCCCAGTCACGTGACAGCAATTGGGCATAGCAATTGGCTGATAGACCCAACCACTGTCAATGGAAGATGATCAGATGTTCCCTGTACCTGGAAGTACCAGGTAATGTCTCTGGCTGGAACAGAGGAGGGAGTAGCAAGGAAATGGTGGCAAGGTATAAGAGGTTTGGTGGGGCCCTTACAAGATACTGACACACACTTTCCCATTAGGTTGTGATGGTGTATGGGTTATTTTTGGAGAATAAGAATATCAAGGTATCAGCTGTTACGTTAAGAGTTCTCTTTCTGTACTTGGAGCCTGTTTCAGGGGATAAAAGTCCCCTTCCTTAAGAAGGCACATGTAAAGTCATGGCAATAAACATCCAAATGATTCAGAGAAGGATTGGGAGAATGTGCTGTGGCAAAGGCATAACTAGAACCATCAGGGCCCTGGTGCAAGAAACCGTGGTTGGAGGGTGTCCATGGACATCCTCCCAGAACCCTGCCTTCCCACATGTCCCCTGGGACATGCATCCAGCGCAATCACAGTGGCCAATTACCATGTGATAAGCTGATGACGTGTAAACAGGCTTGCTGGCTATCGGCAGTCCTTGAGGAAAGTAGAGTTGTTATCTGGCAACAATGTCAGTAAATTATTTACACAATTATTTACTCTGATAATTAGTGCAGCCTATCAGTGCCACCTATCAGTGCTTATCAATGCTGCCTATCAGTGCTGAATTTCAGTGCCACCTATCATTGCTTATCAATGCTGCCTATCAGTGCCCATCAGTTCTCATCAATGCTGCCTATCGGTGCCACTTATAAGTGCTGCCTATCGGTGCTCAATTGCTATCAGTGTTCCTCAGTGCCGCCTATTAGTACCTCTTATCAGTGCTCATCAGTGCCGCCTATCAGTGCCACCTATCAGTGCCCATCAATGCCGCCTATCAGTGCAGCCTATAAGTGCTGCCTATCAGTGCTGATCAATGCCGCCTATCAGTGCCCCCTCATCAGGGCAGCCTATCAGTGCCCATCAATGCTGCCTATCAGTGCTCAATGCCCATTAGTGCCCATCAATGCTGCCTATCAGTGCAGCTTATCAGTGCCCATTAGTATAGCATATCAGTGTCCATCAATGCTGCCTATCAGTGCCCATCAGTGCCACCTATCAGAGCTCATCAATGCTGCCTATTAGTTCCCATTAGTGCCACCTATCAAAGCTCATCAATCCCACCAATAAGTTCCCATTAGTGTCTCCTATCAGTGCTCATCAATCCCACCTATAAGTTCCCATTAGTACCTCCTATCAGTGCAGCCTATAAGTGTTCATGAATTATGCCGATCTGCTCCTTCTCCCCTGGCCCCTCTTGTCAAGTGTGAAGCCAACGATGGTTGAGCCACTGGTGGGAGGGGGGAGCAGAGTAAGCTGAGCTGCTGCAACTAAACAGAAAGTAAATTTTACTGTAAACTTCAAGGATTAATTATTCCACAGTTCCTACAGCTACAGAAGTCAGTTAGAGAAATGTATTCAGGGCTTGTTAATAACATGTTATTCCACAATTCTACTTTTAAGTGAATAACAATAACATGGATGCTACGATATCCAAAGAATTTACATATTTATTCAAGGTGATTAAAAGAAGGTGGTAGGTCCCCAACACCCCCATATAACGCCAGGCTGCTCAGTGAAGCGTCTACACCCTGGCATTTCATTCTGACTCCTGCTAATATCAAACATTCTCATTTGCAAAGCAGATACGAATATGGAAATGGTTACACTCCATTTATTTAATGAGCTTGCTAAGCCCGAGCTAAACAAATCAATACAATTAGTGCTGCCTCTTCATCACCGCAGAACTTTCAGAGCCGGGTCCTAATTATTTCTTAGCTGTCAAACTAGCCAAATCGTTTTTTAAAGGGGTCTCTCCACCGCCGTCATGTAGAGAGCCTGTTACTTGTCATATTACAGAAAAAAAAATACTATACAGAGGTAGCCTGGAGTAAAGATATAGCCAAAAAAATAATAAAACTTAAAGCGGAGTTTCACCCTTAAAATCACTTTTTTCATTACATCCAGCATACTGGCGTCAGCGCCAGTATGCTGTTTTTTTTTTTTTTTTTTTTTTTAATGCATGTACTTACTGTTTCTCCCAAATTTAATTTCCTGGCGCACCGCGGTGTGTCGCCGCTATAAGGCGTCACGCCTTCCGGAAACAGCCGATTAGCATTCGGCTATTACTCGGCGCCTGCGCACAGCCCCAGGAGCTGACTGCGCAGGCGCTGTATATAGCGCGTCACGCCCTCCGAAAAAACCCGAACTAGGACCGGCTATTTTCGGCGCCTGCGCAGTCAGCTCCTGGGTCTATGCGCAGGCGCCGAATGCTAATCGGCTGTTTCCGGAAGGCGTGACGCCTTATAGCGGCGACACACCGCGGTGCGCCAGGAAATTAAATTTGGGAGAAACAGTAAGTACGAGCATTAAAAAAAAAAAAAAACAGCATACTGGCGCTGACGCCAGTATGCTGGATGTAATGAAAAAAGTGATTTTAAGGGTGGAACTCCGCTTTAATTAAAGTTTTAAAGGGATACTAAAGTTTCACCTTTAAAAAATCAAAACATGTCATACTTACCTCCACTGTGCAGTTCGTTTTGCACAGAGTGGCCCTGATCGTTCTCTTCTGGGGTCCCTCAGCGGCTCTCGCGGCTCCTCCCCGCATTAGATAACACCCTCTGGGAAGCTCTCTCCGGAGGGGGTTACCTTGCATGCGTGCTCCTGAGTCATACACTCGGTATCCATAGATGCCATGTGCAGGGATGGACTGGCCATTGGGACTACAGGGAGTTTCTTGGTGGGCCGATGGCTCAGTGGGTCGGCTTCAGTGACAGCGGACTGCCGCCCCCCTCCACTCCTCTGTCTCTCCCTCCCTGCTCACCTGGGGGGAATAAAGAAGCAGGGGGAGGACCAGAGGAGCAGGGGGGACAACAGAGGAGCATTGGGGGAGGGGACAGACAGCTGACTCAAAAGCTATGGCCTGGGAGTTTCTCACTTCTGCGTAATCTTGTCCCATAAGGTGGGCCCCGAAATGATTCTTTGTCCCGGGTGAAATAATGTTTAGCTTCCCCACTGGTACTGCCTATAAGAGGAGCAGTACCAGCCGTTCTACTCTAATAAAGTAGAATGGCTAGTGGCTAGGGAAGGAGGAGAGGGGTCTTGGGTGGGCGGGGGGTGCCGGAGTTGTCCGACCGCCATTGGAGAGACCTGTCACAGTGGGCCAGTCTGGATGAAGTCCAGGGCCAAATTTCTGTCACAGTCCAGCCCTGGCCAGGTGAAAAACGTGGCCCCGCCCCCCAGCGCCCACGTCATTGGATTTGATTGACAGCAGCGGGAGCCAATGGCTGCGCTGCTATCAATCTATCCAATCAAAGCCACTACTGTGTGTAGAGAAGGACTGCGGGGACGCGCCAAGCAGGTGAACTGGCTCAGGTAAGTAAAACGGGGGGGTTGGGGGGCCGGTGATTGCCAGGTGTTTTTTCACCTTAATGCATAGGATGCATTAAGGTGAAAAAACACGAACCTTTACAACACCTTTAACATTTAGTGACAAAGTCAAAAAACAATTCCTGAAACCATTTCTGAAAGAGAACCTGAATTCTGGAAGCTGCACCCAGAAAAGGTAAGCAGGGATCAACGAACTAGTCACCAGTACTAAAAAACGTGTGTGTATAAATATTGTGAAAACCCTATTATAAAGAATAGGCAGCCAACACAACAAAGAAAGTTGTAAATAATATGTGAAAAAAGCAAGTGTAGCTCCAAAAATAAAATGACTCCACTTGTGAGGTGGGTATTGGAGACAGGGACTGAATGTCTCACTTCCCACTAATGATAGGGATGTCTCGTACTCAAGTAATCTATGTGATCAAACAACAAAAAATGTATATATATATATATCACCTTAAATGGTGGTAATCAGCCAAACCAAAAAAATGTGTAATATACGTGATTGGTGACATACACTCAATGTGAACTAGTGTTGAGCAGAATATGCCATATTCGATTTCGCGATATATCTCGAATATATAGTCGAATATTCGAGATATATTCGCTAAATACGAATATTCGTGTTATTTTTTGGAAATGAAATGATTGCGAATTTTCGCTATTGCGAATGCGAATGCGAATGCGAAATTTCGAGAAATGCGGAATGGAGCACTCTGATTGGCTCAGAATATTCGTGATATTTTATAATACCAAATAATTGCGAAATTTCGAGAAATGCGGAATGGAGCACTCTGATTGGCTCAGAATATTCGTGATATTTTATAATACCAAATAATTGCGAAATTTCGAGAAATGCGGAATGGAGCACTCTGATTGGCTCAGAATATTCGTGATATTTTATAATACCAAATAATTGCGAAATTTCGAGAAATGCGGAATGGAGCACTCTGATTGGCTCAGAATATTCGTGATATTTTATAATACCAAATAATTGCGAAATTTCGAGAAATGCGGAAGGAGCACTTTGATTGGCTCAGAATATTCGTGATATATTACAATACAAAATAATTGCGAATATTCGGCAAATGTGGAAGGAGCACTCTGATTGGCTCAGAATATTCGTGATATATTACAATACAAAATAATTGCGAATATTCGGCAAATGCGGAAGGAGCACTCTGATTGGCTCAGAATATTCTTGATATATTACAATATAAAATAATTGCGAATATTCGGCAAATGCGGAAGGAGCACTCTGATTGGCTCAGAATATTCTTGATATTTTATCGTAATTTCGCAAAAATGCGAATGAGAAATTGATTGCGGAATTTCAACAGTAACACTCTGAAATCGAATATATGTGTTATTTTAGCTAAAAACAATATTGCGAATTTCTCGAAAATAATCGTGCGATATCGCTATTGCCGAATAATCGCATTGCGATTTTTCGGCAATATAAAATGATCGCTGCAGCTACTCGGCCCAAGGTCTCTAATCATACCAGCAATGCTTTTAGACGTCGATGGGGATCTCTAGGATGTGATCTGTTCTAAAAAAAAATTGAAAAAATACGAATATTCGAAATAGCGAATATTCACCGCGAAATTCGGAATATATCGCGAATACTCGAATATGCCATATTCGAGCCGAATATTCGCAATACGAATATTCGTGAGCAACACTAATGTGAACCAGGGCCCCAAGTGTTTCAAACTTGGGCCAATATACAAGTATTGATCTATAATCACAATAATAGTGTTCAAACAAAATATATATAAAATAACCCAGTGTGGGAGGTTGCGAGTATGAATTAGTCCTTTGAAACAAACAACACCTGTTATAATCCTAAAGAGCACAGGTGTTGACTTTGGGTCAATATGACAGTCACAGGAAGAAGGTGTGGATCCTCACACTCTGTGGATCACATTGGTGTCAATTCCTCTCCCAGTGGATACAGGTAAGTTCATATATTTCAGAGAATACAATCCAAAATCTTGGTAATATGAAAGTGGTGAAATACTCTTACCAGATTCTGTGGAACGGTAACTCACCGTACGGTGGAGGGTCTCAGAGGCATGGACAGATTGAAGGCTGTCTTCCCTTTATTTTCTGTATGATGTCATCAACGGACTTCCATGATCTGGGAGGTTTCCAAAGGTTCCAAAAAGTACTCGCAATCAGGAATGCAGGGATGTGACTCCGTGAACCAAAAGTGATATAACCAATCAGTAGGTAGGCTGCTCGCCGTCAACACTGCGCAGGCACGAGATTATGCGGTGCATGATTGGAGCGTCACATCACCGCATCCAGGGAGTCTTTGCTTGTGGGATTCACAATGCCCACAAGCAAGATGGAAAACGCCTGGATGTGGTTTTAAAACTTCTTCTATATGACGGAAAATGAGGCAATACGATTTGAAGCAGCTAGCAAGTGAGTGTCAATTTGTGATATGTTTTACTATGCAATGCGCCTAAAAGTAAAAAATAGAGAAACCGCGGAACCTCCGCTTTAATGATGTATAGTGTGCTATTGTGAAAAAAATTGTATTTGTAATAAATAGCTATTATGGGCTAGATTCAGAAAGCTCTGCGTAAATTTTGGCGGGCGTAGCGTATCTCATTTACACTACGCCGCCGTAACTTACAGAGGCAGGTACCCTATTCAGAAAGAATTTGCGGTGTAAGTTACGGCGGCATAGTGTAAATGGGCCGGCGTAAGCCTGCGTAATTCAAAGTAGGTGGAAGGTGGGCGTGATTGATGTAAATGAATCGTGACCCCACGTAATTGACGCTCTTTACGAATGGCGCATGCGCCGTCCGTGGACGTATCCCAGTGCGCATGCTCGAAATCACGTCGCAAATACTCAATGCTTTCGACGTGAACGTACCTTTCGCCCAGCCGCATTCTGAATCGACTTACGCAAACGACGTGAAATTCAACGGCGGTTCAGACATCCATACTTAACATCTTTTTGATGGTTTATCTTTACGCCTGAAAAACGCCTTACGTAAACGGCGTATCTTACTGCGACGGCCGTGCGTACGTTCATAAATAGGCGTATCTATCTAATTTACATATTCTAGGCGTAAATCCCCTAGCGGCCAGCGTAAATATGCAGCTAAGATACGGCGGCGTAGGAGACTTACGCCGGTCGTATCTTAGCAACAGTTAAGCGTATCTCTGTTTGAGAATACGCTTAAAGATACGATGGCGCAGATTCGGACTTACGACGGCGTATCTACTGATACGCCGTCGTAAGTCTTACTGAATCTAGCCCTATGGCTATTTGGCTCTAAAAAATAAACTATAGTTGGTTGGTCAACAGTTCGGGTTTATATTTGTGATCTTTAAGGTAAAGTCAGCCTCAGGATCTGCAATCTCTTGGTTATGTATAAGATCCCATATTGACAGCAACTGGATGACTATAAAACAACGGTCTTAATGTATACGCTTCCTCTGACACACTTTACATACAAATGTACCTACCACAGACAGAAGAGTGCCTACCACTGAGCTGACATAATCAATATGGACATAGAAATACCGCCATCACACCATCGGAAATATATAGAGAAAGCCCTTTGAGATAATTAGTATGCAAATGTGCCAAATACTCTGATACTATTAATATGTAAAACTAGAGCAAGCAGAGATGTAATATGAACGCTCCACCAACTCCAGAGGAGGAACACAGCAATGACAATATCGACTGATGTCTAATAGAATCAACAGACATAGGTGTAGTCAATACATAGCGAGTACTGATCTTATCCTGGGGGGACACACGTTACAATCTAATTATACAATCCACTGATTTCAGGTTAACGTGTACATGCATCTCAGTGTTATTAGACACATATGATTAGATGAAGTTGTAAATACACGTCACTACCTTAGAAATAAGAGTGGGACAATGACACAGTGACATTCAGGCCTGCATAATGGAACCCTACGTCCAACATGAGAGAAACCACCAATTTTAATTAACTCTTTTTAATCCTAAAAAAAAAAAAAAAAAAAAAACATGTGGCCCGCGGAGCCCTCTGATGTGGCCAGCCACCTCCTGCTCTGGGATGGCTGGTTGGCAAGCCCAGATTACAGGTTGCCGACCTGCCAGTCGAGAGCATCAGTGTTGTAAATGAAGCTGCCGGTAGAGGAAGCAAGCGGCTTTTCAGAAAGTGCACCACACCTGCAGGATATAATGGCAAAGTGCAGCTAACCGGCGGTAAAACCACAGGTACATTGTGCCGCAATAGAACGCAGACCATCAGTATAAAAGCAGCCTTAGACCCCTTTCACATGATCGGTCCGACCCAATCGGACCCTCCATTCACCTCTATGGAGCGGCAGATGTAAACCGACTTTTGTCCATTTACACCTGCCCACCTCCAAGCCAATCTGCTAAAAAAAAGGGGATCTGTCACCTTCTATCTGATTGGATCAGAGGGCCCATGGAGTAGATTGGGCTGTGTCTGTGTCTGCTTTGCAAATACAGACTGGATACAGACCTGTCATCTGCCCACACACACGCACACAACACATACAAGCACACATTACACAAGAAAGTAAACTCTACACATCATGCTTGGAGCACACACCAAACACATGGTACACAAGGCCACACACAATCTGTCAGGGACTCACCTCCATGCAGTCTTCCTCCATGCAGGCTTCCTCTATGCAGTCTTCCTCCATGTTTGCACGGCGTCGCGCGTCCCGCGCTCGTGCATGCACGCCAACAGAAGCGTGCGCGTGCGCGCTAATCGGCGTGCCGCCAAAGAACCCTTTAAAAACTCATTGCTGTTTGCAGCACATTGCTGCCTGATCTGCAGTTTGTGACTGGATCCATATCTGAGACCTGTTGTTTTTACCATCTGCCTGAAATACCTGATTGAACTCTGACTTGGCTTGTCTGACCATCCGTACCTCTCCAACCCCTGACCCGGCTTCTGTTTGACCACACGCCTGATTGACCTTCCGTAGCAAGATCTACCTGCCTGCTTAAACCGACTACGCTTCAGCCATCTGCCTGCATTCTCCTGCCTACCTTTTATGACCCGGCTTGTCTGACCCTGCTGTTCCAGTCGTCCACTATACCTACTTACCCTACCAGCTTGTGCCGCAGTAGTCGCAGGGTCATTGACCCATCCTTCAGCATCTTCAACGTCTCCACACCAGAGGTATCCATCCACCTGCTTCTACTCTTCATCACCTCGGCACTCCTACTCCTCTGTGCTCTGAGTCCGCAGTTCGCACTTCAGTGGCTCGCGAACCAGAGCCGTAAGAGAGGCTCTCCTGCACCAGACTCCAGTAACCAGGTACGTAACACAATCACACTATACCCAGCATACACAATTGCATACCCGATACCCAGCACATATACCACACACAGAAGTACACACCATACCCAGCACATACACCACACACAGAAGTACACACCATACACAGAGCATACAGGCATACATACAATACCCCACACACACGCATACAACACACACAGAAGCACACACTACACAAGAAAGTACACACTACACATCATACTTGGAGCACACACCAAACACATGGCGCACAAAGCCACACACAATCAGGCCTCGACACACGACCGGTCGTGTGTACGTTTTTCATGAAACTGTCGAGGAACTTGACGAGCAAAAAAGAGAGAAAGTTCTCTTTTTCTTCGACGGAAGTCAAATTGGCTCGTCGTGTTCCTTGTCGGGCTGCTTTTCAACAAGAAACTCGAGCGTGTGTATGCTAAGAAAGTAGCGTTTGTAATGGAAATAGCACATTTGTCACGCTGTAACAGACTGAAAAGTGCGAATCGTCTCTTACCAAACTTTTACCTAACACGCAGTAACATGAGATTAGCAAAAGCAGCCCCTGCCGTTGTATGTGTTGAAGTCACCACGTTTGAGAACGAGGAGATTTGGTCTTTAACGTGTGTACGCAAAGCAAGCTTGTCGAGTTCCTCGACAAGCCTAACAAGGAACTCAACGAGGAAAAGGATGTGTTTCACCCGACGAGTTCCTCGGTCGTGTGTACGAGGCCTCACACTATACCCAGCATACACAATCGCATACCCCATACCCAGCACATACACCACACACAGAACATACACCATACCCAGCACATACACCACACACAGAACATACACCATACCCAGCACATACACCACACACAGAACATACACCATACCTTTCAGATGCCATTGTGATGAGATAATCAATGTTACTCACTTTACCTCAGTGGTCATAAGGTTATTACTGATCATCGTACATCATGTACTATAATGTACTGTAACTGAGACATTTCTGGGGTCCCGTCCCAGGGCATTAAGCAAAGAGAGTCCTACAAACTCAACAGCCAATGAAAGCTATGGTGACCAGAAAAAACAGGGAGGGTCAATCTCTTCTGCTGAGACAGGGGGGCAGATTCACAGAGAATTAGATTCTCGTAGAGTATCAGAAATACACTACGCCACCGTTTTTTACCTGGCTCTACGTGGAATCCAGGTAGATTTTGTCCAGTAAACGACGGCGGCGTAGTGTATTTCTCCCGTCGCAATCCATCTGCGCGAGTAGGGGGCGTGAAGCATTTAAAATAGGCGCGTTCCCGCGGCGATCGAACTGCGCATGCTCCGTCCAGCAAAAAGCTCCTCTAACATTACGTAGCCAAAAAATGACGTAGGCGATTGCGAGGGACACTCGTACCTTCGTGGATCGCCGTAAAAACTCATTTGCATATCCCGATGCATGAAAACGACGCGAACTCCTCCCAGCGGCCGCAAAAATATCGCAGTGTAGATCCGAAGGCTTACGAGGACGTAAGCCTCCCGGATCGAAGCCCGAAGCCGCCGTATCATGGTTTGAGGATTCAAACTAGTGATACGGCGCGCGAAATTTGAAATTACTCCTGTCTAACACCAGTTAGACAGGCGTAATTGCTCTGTGAATCTGGGCCAGGGTTTTTGGCATTAGACATACTTTAAGCATATACACTGCATCCCAAAATTAAGTGTTTTTGGGAATATATACTGTATACAGCTTCAAGACACCTCCCGTATGGAGAAACTATCGCATGCATTCCTTAGGTGTGATTTTGGCCCATTCTTCCACACAAACAAATCTTAAAGGCTCTGTGGGCCTCTTCTATGAACTATGATCTTTAGTTCTTTCCATAGATTTTCTATTGGATTCAAGTCAGGTGATTGGCTGGGCCATTCTAGCAGCTTTAATTTCTTTCTTTAAAACAAATTGAGAGTTTCCTTGGCTTTGTGTTTGGGATCATTGTCTTGATGAAATGTCCACCCTCTTTCATCTTCATCATCCTGGTAGATGGCAGCAGATTTTTATCAAGAATGTCTTGGTCCATTTGTCCATTGGTCCTTCCTTTAATAACATAAAGTTTGCCAGTACAGTATGCTGAAAAACAGCCCCACACCATGACGTTGCCACCTCCTAACTTCACTGTTGGTATTGGGAATCGGGATGTTTATGCAGTGATGTGCAGTGCCATTTGACCTCCAAGCATGGTGTGTATTATGGCATCCAAAGAGTTCCATTTTAGTCCCATCTGACCAGACTATATTTTCCAAATATTTCACAGGCTTGTCTCAATGTTGTGAAGCAAACTTTAAACAAGCTTCAACATGCTTTTTCTTAAGCAATGGAAAATGCATGTTAAGCGTCCATACAGGCCATGGCGGTTGAGTGCATTACTTATTGTTTTCTTTGAAACAATTGTACCTGCCAATTCCAGATTTTTCTGAAGCTCTCCACAGGTGGCCTTGGCTCTTGGACAACTCTTCTGATAATTATTTTCACTCCTCTGTCTGAAATCTTGCGAGGAGCACCTGGTCGTGGCCAGTTTATGTTAAAATGATGTTCTTTCCACATCCGGAACACTCACTGGAACATTCAGAAGTTTAGAAATCCCTCTGTAGCCAATTTCATCCGTATGGTTTGCAACAATAAGGTTGTAAAGGTCTTGAGAGAGCGCTTTGCTTTTACCCCATCATGAAATGTGTCTTGTGTGACACCTTGGTAATGAGACACCGTTAAGACTGAACCAGCTGATGTTAAGTTGCACTTACAACAGGCAGGATTTCTTTCTAATTACTGATAGATTTAATCTAGTGTTGTGGCTTTCCATACCTGTGTTCAATACTCTTTCCCTGTGTATTCAATTTTATTACACATAACTTAATTTCTGAACTTTTTTTTTGTTGTATGTATGTATTGTATGGGTTGTTACTGACATGTGAAGAACATTTCATGTCAATAGCACCCACTCATCAAAATATATTTACTTAAAAAATGGTGATGTGTTCAATACTTATCGTATTTCTTGGCGTATAACAGGCACCGACATTTTACGAGGGAAGTTTCATGTCTTTTTTTTTTTAACTAAACAACTTCAAAGGTGTCCCAGGCCACTAAAGTGTTCAGGTTTGGCTTGAAGGAAAGGTGGCAACCCGAAGTCACAGACATACACCAACTGTGTGTGTGACAAGAGAGCCGAACAGGAGATGACGGTTTGTGAATTCAGGCTGTTCGGCTCTCACTCGGCAGTCACACACACACACACAGTCCCGCCTCCGCCATCGGCATTGGACCAGCTCCTGTGATAGACAGAACACTGGTCCAATGCCAGTGGCGGAGGCGGGACTGTGTGTGTGACGTGAGAGCCGAGTGAGAGCCGAACAGGAGATGATGGTTTGTGAATTCAGGCTGTTCAGCTCTCACTCGGCAGTCACACACACACACAGTCCCGCCTCCGCCATCGGCATTGGACCAGCTTCTGTGATAGACAGAACACTGGTCCAATGCCAGTGGCGGAGGCGGGACTGTGTGTGTGACGTGAGAGCCGAGTGAGAGCCGAACGGGAGATGACGGCTCGTGAATTCTGGCTGTTCGGCTGTCACTCGGCAGTCACACACACGGTCCCGCCTCCGCCATTGGCATTGGACCAGCTCCTGTGATAGACAGAACACTGGTCCAATGCCAGTGTCCATCCCCCTTCTTACCTTCCAAGGTACACTATCGGTGTATAACACGCACCAGCAATTTGCCCCCTATTCTCAGGGGAAAAAAAGTGCATGTTATGCGCCTATAAATATGGTATATATATATATATATATATATATATAGATCTATATCTATATAGATCTATAGATATAGATCAATATATATTTATATCTAAATAGATATATCTATATCTCTATCTATATATATATATATATATATATATATATATATAGATATATATAGATATATATAGATATATATATATAGATCTATATATATCTATATATATATATATATATATACAGATATATATAGATCTATATATATATCTATATATATATATATATATATCCAGGGCTCAAAATTTCAAGTCCTGAGCTACTAGCCAGGCCTCAAGAGTTACTCGCCACCAGTTGCCCCGCCTAATTCATACACTGCCCTGCGCCTAATTGCACCCCTAAACACGCCCTCATAGATTATCTCATGGAATGACAATGTTTTATGCAGAATCAAGTTACAAAATTAAATATTACCAACAACAACTTTAACAAAATGGGACAGGGCACTGGGGGCAGACCAGAGGGACAGGGCACTGGGGGCAGACCAGAGGGACAGGGCACTGGGGGCAGACCAGAGGGACAGGGCACTAGAACATTCTCTCTCTCTACTCTCTCTTCTCTCTCTTCTCTCTCTCTTTTCTCTCTTCTCTCTTCTCTCCTCTCATGTCAACTTTCAGTGAGGACTGCACCGGAGTGGTAATTTTCGCAATCCTCCACCTCACTCATTACTTTCTGCTCTCCAGCTACATTGGTCGGGGCCCGAGGGGAGGGGGCAGGCTCAGAGAGGTCATACTGTTAGGTCCCATGGCTTAATGAGAATTGTAAGGAGAGCACATGTGTACTGCTCTGCCTGTGCGCGGCTCACCAGACTACTTTTCC
Organism: Rana kukunoris; assembly: GCA_029574335.1. Taxonomy (NCBI): domain Eukaryota; kingdom Metazoa; phylum Chordata; class Amphibia; order Anura; family Ranidae; genus Rana; species Rana kukunoris. Next base: position 48,613 of record JAJQKJ010001858.1, on the reverse strand, counting down.
CGATCATGCACCTTTCCTCTTTGGCCGCAAATCTCATCGGGACTCTAAGTGTAGGCACAGATTGCAGGGAGATTGGTCATGCAGCCCTGTTGTCACTCGCCACCAGCTTAAATCCACTCGCCAAATGCTAGTAGGCGAGTGGAAATTTTGAGGGCTGTATATATATATATATATATATATATATATATATAGATATAGATATAGATAGAGATGTTGATATATCTATATCTATATAGATATATCCTGATATATGAAACTGTTATCACACCTCAAAGCCAACAGTTTTTGTCTCATGGTGATCCTATAATATTTTATGTTTACGATGCGATACAGCAACAGTGTGCTTCTGTTTTATTCCTCTCTATCTTTTTTATTTTTGCTCGTAAATTAAAATCCCTCTTTTCATATATTTCTTTACATGCATTATTCAAATCTACCGTGAAAGGAGGGAAAGAATAAAAATTAGGCAGAGCTGATTAAAAACGTCAATTTTATTAATACGCCTGGAAAACTATAGCCATTTTAAAAATCAGTCAAAAATAATTGCAAGAAGAAGAAAATTCTCTTTGCACTTTATAGCGCAGAAATTGGTGAGAGAGCCGGCTCGGAATGCAAATTACATTCATTTTCTTGACTGTAAAGTACAGAAATTCCCCTTTGGGCGAGATAAAGATGTAATCCTTGTGGATCGCCTATTTTAGCGCAATATATTTTTATATTTTTTAAGTCTGCAACGTGTTTGGTGCCTTAAATTTTTCCCCATAGATGGTAAACATGAAGGCATTAAATGTACAGAAAAAAGATGGAGAGAGGGAAGGTATACCTGATAGATGCTAATTAGGGTATATTAGCATACAATTATCATCATACCGGTATAAATGGCATATGGAACACAATTTTGCAAACATGGGGTATTTTCTAAACTTCAAATGAGTTAGAATAATGGAAGTTCTTATAGAAATTAAAAGGAGTTATTATAGTGGATGATAATAAAATAAGACTAATAACCATTAAGCAGAGCAAGATCCCTGGGAATGCAGCCTATTCATTCAGAGCTGACACTCATGTGCCTTATTTGCTGGAATGCAGAGGCTGCCATGCTGGTTCTACAGCTACTGACTAATAAAACATGAGGAATACACACCACCTGTTGCCATTAGAAGTGGTACTGGAAACGGTTCACTGTGGTACATGAAACCTAACTGGACCCCATTGCCGCATCCCTTCCTTATTGGGACCCATTGACACAAATTCACCGCCCCTTGCATTGCAACCTTAATTTTTCCCATCATGCAGGTAGCATAGACTCCTCTGCTTAGACTTGGGGTTGCCTATGCACACATCTGCTGCCTATTTTGGTTCCAAGGCCATGGCGCAGCTAGCATGCAGAGTATGAGAACTGTGAGGCCGCGTACACACGATCAGTCCAACCCGATGAAAATGAACTGAAGTCCAGTTTCATCGTTCCAAACCGACCGTGTTTACGGCTCATCGATCTGTCGTCCTTCAGACCAAAGTTTTAAAACTTGCTTGAAAATCAGACTGATGGATGCCTGACCATCGGTCCAAACCGATGGTTAGTACGCAAAAGCATCGGTTCAAAAACCGGCGCATGCTCAGAATCAAGTCGACGCATGCTTGGAAGCATTGAACTTGGTTTTTTCAGCACGTCGTTGTGTTTTAAGTCACCGCGTTCTGACACGATCGGTTTTTGAACTGATGGTGTGTACGCACATCAGACCATCAGGCCACTTCAGCGGTGACCCTATGAAAACGGCCTGTTGGACCATTCTCATCGGGTTGGACCGATTGTGTGTACGCGGCCTCAGGGACGTACTGCCTGATTCAGGAGGTGTGCGCCTATGCGCATGCGCGAGTCAAGGACATTGCGCATGAATGTGCGCATGCACGCACGTTAGACGTGCTTTGGCGCCCAACTGCCTATAAAAGACGCTCCGGAATACTGTTCCTTGCGGTTAGATCTGCTTCTGTTCCCTGTGTTTCTGACTCTGTGCCTATATCTTGTTCCTGTGTTTGACCCGGCTTCCTGACCTTGCTCATGTCTCCAGTACTGACCCTGGCTTGTTTGACCCTGCTCAGTTACCTGTCTGATCACCTTTTGCCAAGACCCAACCTGTACTCTAACTACTCTCTGCCTGCCGTTTATGCCATTTACCCTGATGTGTATGACCTGACTTGTCTGACTCCGCTCCTGCATCCGCTGCTCTGCATACCTGCACCTTTGGACCTGCATCTGCTGCTATGCATACCTGCACCTGCTGACCTGCATCCGCTGCTCTGCATACCTGCACCTGCTGATCTGCATACCTGCACCTGCTGACCTGCATCCGCTGATCTGCTGACCTGCATCCGCTGCTCTGCATACCTGCACCTGCTGATCTCCATACCTGCACCTGCTGACCTGCATCTGCTGCTATGCATACCTGCACCTGCTGACCTGCATCCGCTGCTCTGCATACCTGCACCTGCTGACCTGCATCTGCTGCTCTGCATACCTGCACCTGCTGACCTGCATCCGCTGCTCTGCATACCTGCACCTGCTGACCTGTATCCGCTGCTCTGCATACCTGCACCTGCTGACCTGCATCTGCTGCTCTGCATACCTGCATCCGCTGCTCTGCATACCTGCACCTGCTGACCTGTATCCGCTGTTCTGCATACCTGTACCTGCTGACCTGCATACGCTGCTCTACATACCAGCACCTGCTGACCTGCATCCGCTGCTTTGCATACCTGTACCTGTTGACCTGTATCCGCTGCTCTGCATATCTGTACCTGCTGACTTGCATCCGCTGCTCTGCTTACCTGCTGTTCCAGCTCCCACTTGGCACCACTACACCCACCCAGAGGACCTAGCAGGCACCCTTACCTCACAATGCTCCTACCACCACTGTCCCCACTCCAGTGGTCTACGAGCTGGGGTTGTACGGGAGGTCTCCATCTGCACGTCAGGCTCACACCTAAGGTAGGTGACAAGAACCCTCCAAACACTGCTTCAAGAGAGACTCCAAATCCTTGTTTACATCCATTCACTAGAAACCATTGATCACTAGAAACTCAGTTAGTAGAAATGAGGGATCACAGGGCAGCACAGTGGTGTAGTGGTTATCACCTAGCAGAAAAAGGGTTGCTGGTTCAAATCCCGACCACGACACCATCTGCCTGGAGTTTGCATGTTCTCCCTGAGTCTGCGTGGGTTTCCTCCAGGGACTTCAGTTTTCTCCCACACTCCAAAGACATGCTGGTAGGTAAATTGGATCCTGTCCAAATTGGCCCAGTATATATATGTGTGTACGATTGTGTGTCCCAAGTGTTTTCGAGATCCGCACCAGCCAAGTAGACACTGGCTGCAAAAAGCGCCTAGAGGCGATTCAGTTCGCATGTGTAGTGCTATACAAGTCACTCATTCATTCACATAATTGAGGATGCAACCTATCCATTCATTGGACAATGATGACATTGTTGAACATGTTGTCTGTGACATTACAGAGATTGTAGAGCCAGCAACATCATTAAGAATGCATCCTGGGACAATACTAGGCTTGCTGCCTATAAATTCACTATAAACCAATGACATCAAAAGATTTCTAGTTATCAATTCACTAGACAGCAACGTCATATTCATTAGCAATCAGGTGACATCAATATCAATTCAGCCTTTTGTTCATTAGAGACCAGTGAGAATAATAAGAGTGAGAAAATCATCCTTGAAATGTCTCTACAACTTGATTTTTTTTTTTCACATCAGACTTTACCATATCCAGAGAGTCACTCGTGTTTTCACAAGTAGAGAGAAACCGCCATCTCCACTTCGGTAATGCATCATTTGTGAACTTCTGTTTTATTTATTTATTTTTAGTTTTGTTTTAATAATTCCTTTTTTTTACAGTTATGTAATTTCCTCTATTTTTATTAATTAAATGATCCCCTTATAGTTCTGCGCTTCCTCCCTATAATCTCTCCCATCTTACTCTCCAACCTATCTTCGTCTATGTCTACCCTCCCCCTCCCTGTCCCTCCCATCTCTTGCCCTCCCCCCCCTGTGTGGTTTGTTTGTAGGTTTAGCATCCCCTTATAATTCTCCCATTGTTTCCATTTTCTATTTTGTTTTTTTTCGAGTTGGCTGTTATCGCCACTACTTAAATATTCCAATTTGTTATAATTATCTATTCGCGCGAACCACTCTTTTATGTCAGGTTTATTTGGGGTTAGCCAGTTCTTTGGGATTAGTCCTTTAGCAGCATTTATTAACTGCGGAAGCAGGGTTTCTTTCCTTCTATTCCTAGGGCCTTTTATGTCGTGGAACAGACATGTATAGATATTATTGTGTAGTTCTTCAAGACAAAGAAAAATGGATAGCCGCACTCCAAAACCTGATGGGTGGTCTTTTATTCAATAGACAGCATGTACACAAATAGGGTCACAGCAGTGGAAACAAGGAACAGCCGACGCGTTTCGCACTGGATCAGTGCTTATTCATGGCCAACAATACCCCAGTACTCAACAATACCCCAATACCCCAGTACTCAGCAATACCCCAGTACTCAACAATACCCCAGTACTCAGCAATATCCCCAATATTCAGCAATACCCCAATACTCAGCAATACCCCAGTACTCAGCAATACCCCGCCCAATACTCTGCAATACCCCGGTACTCTGCAATACCCCGATACTCTGCAATAACCTGATACTCTGCAATACCCCAATACTCTGCAATACACTGCACGATACTCTGCAATACCCCGCGCGATACTCTGCAATACCCCAATACTCTGCAATACCCCGCGCGATACTCTGCAATAACCCAATACTCTGCAATACCCCAATACCCTGCACGATACTTTGCAATACCCCAATACTCTGCAATACCCTGCGCGATACTCTGCAATACCACCTATGGGGATTTTTAAGTAGCGAAGTTTGGCGCCATTCCACGAGTGTGACATGTTGGGTATCTAGTTACTCGGCGTAACTTCATCTTTCACATTATGAAAAAAAATTGGGCTAACTTTACTGTTCTGTTTTGTTTTAAGCACAAAAGTTTTGCGTTCAACACGCGTTCAATAAATTTCTGCGAAAATACCATGCAAGATAAAAACTTGTAACGGCCGCCATTGTATTCTCTAGGGTCTTTGCTAAAAAAGCATATATATAATGTTTTGGGGTTCTATGTAAATTTCTAGCAAATAAATGATGATTTTTCTATGTAGGAGAGAAATGTCAGAATTGGTCTGGGTGCTCCAGAACGCCTGATGGCGCTCCCTGCATGTTGGGCCTCTGTATGTGGCCACGCTGTGTAAAAGTCTCACACATGGGGTATCGCCATACTCGGGAGGAATAGCAGAATGTGTTTTGGGGTGTAATTTGTGGTATGCATATGCTGTGTGTGAGAAATAACCTGCTAATATGACAGAAACAAGTTTTTTTTTTTTTCTTTTATTACCGAATTTTCAGTCGTTTTTCTTTTATATCGCAAAAAATAAAAAACCCAGAAGTGATCAAATACCACCAAAAGAAAGCTCTATTTGTGTGAAAAAAAGGACAAACATTTCAAATGGGTACAATGTTGTATGACTGAGTAATTGTCATTCAAATTGTGAGAGCACCGAAAGCTGTAAATTGGTCTGGTTAGGAAGGGGGTTTAAGTGCCCAGTGGTCAAGTGGTTAATGGAATAAGTTTGGAACCACCAGGACTCTTCCTAGAACGGGCCGCCCGACCAAACTGAACAATCAGGGGAGAAGGGCCTTAGTCAGGGAGGTGACCAAGAACCTGATGGTCACTCTGACAGAGCTCCATGTTTCTCTGTGGAGAGAGAAGAACCTTCCAAAAGAAAAACCATCTCTGCAGCACTCCACTAATCAGGCTTGTATGGTAGAGAGTGGCCAGACGGAAGCCACTCCTCAGTAAAAGGCACATGACAGCCGGCCTGAAGTTTGCCAAAAGGCTCCTGAAGGACACTAACCATGAGAAACAAAATTCTCTGGTCTGATAAAAAAAAAAGATTGAACACTTTGGCCTGAATAGCAAGTGTCATGTCTGGAGGAAACCAGACACCGCTCATCACCTGGCCAATAACATCCCTACAGTGAAGCATGGTGGTGGTAGCATCATGCGGTAGGGATTTTTTTTCAGCGGCAGGAACTGGGAGACTATTCAGGATCGAGGGAAAGATGAATGCAGAAATGTACAGAGACATTCTTGATGAATACCTGCTCCAGAGCACTCCAGACCTCAGACTGGGATGAAGGTTCATCTTTCAACAGGACAACAACCCTAAACACACAGCCAAGATAACAAAGAAGTGGCTACGGGACAACCCTGTGAATATTCTTCAGTGGCCCAGCCACAGCCTGGACTTGAACCCGATTGAACATCTCTGGAGAGATCTGTAAATGGCTGCACAATGACGCTCCCCATCCAACCCGATGGAGCTTGGGAGGTCCTGCAAAGAAGAATGGGAGAAACTGCCCAAAAATAGGTGTGCCAAGCATCATACTCAAAAAGACTTGAGGCTGAAATTGGTATCAAAGTTGCTTCAACAAAGTATTAAGCAAAGGCTGTGAATACTTATGTCCATGGGATTTTCTTTTGTTTTTGTTTTTTTCATTTTAATACATTTGCAAAGATTTCAAACAAACGTCTTTCACATTGTCATTATGGGGTATTGTTTTTAGTATTTTGAGGAAAATAATGAATTGAATCCATTTTGGAATAAGGCTGCCTGTAACATAACAAAATGTGGAAAAAGCGAAACGCTGTGAATACTTTCCGGATGCACTGTATCCTTTCAAAGAGAACCAGAACTTCCTAGAGGTATTTAGTGCATGGACATTGCTTGGGAGTATTGCCTGTCTTCCAATGACAATAAAGAAATAACATTGCAAAGTGCATTATATTGTTACAGTATTGTATACAGCACAATATGTTATTAGTATTATTGTACATAATCCTGCTGAAAGCTTATTTTTGGTAAGCGCAATAACCTTTTATTTTTTATTTTTATGCAGCCTAACAAAGCACAGTAATTTTTATAACAAAGCCTCAAAGAATTTGTATTCTCTGGGAATTTGGTGTTATGCACCCAGCTCAGCTGTGAGCAAACAATTTTCTATCTCCCTGTGCAAAGAAGATCCGATTACACAGAGCTTTAAAGCAACTCTGTATTTGCATTGTCCTCAGCGCAGGCTGGGAATACAGTTCACACCAGTCTGCACTCTGCAGTGCTGTGCTCTTTTGTCGTATCACCGAGCAGTCCGGTCATGGAACACTTAACCCAACACCGAACAGCTGGAATTGCACATCAGCTAACACAAATCAAATGTCATTTATAGCAGGTGTTGTCTATAGCAACTCATGGATTGTACAGCATTATCTATGTACCAAACTGTGTAGTATGTATGCACAGGCCCGGCCTCGGGGTGGCAGGGTGCTGAGAGGCGGCAACAGCATGGAGTCCCCCGATGTTGTAATATTAATATATATGTGTAGGTATTTAATATATTGTGTTATATGTATTGCAAAATATATTGTATTGCATTACCATATTGACTAGGAATTCAGTTGAATGAATGAATGAAAAAAAACTTGTATAGCGCGGCACATGCGAACTGAATCGCCTCTGGGCGCTTGTTGTTCCTGTCTCTTTTGATATCAAAAGAGATGAGTCTTGATCTTTCTCCTGAATGCTAAGTAGTTCTCCTCCAACCGAATACTGGTTGGCAAGGCGTTCCATAGTCTGGGACCTTGGACCGCAAATCTTCTATCTCCTTTGGATTTGTATCCGGCTTTCGGTATCTGCAGGAGATTTTGATTAGTGGATCGCAAGACGCGATTGGGGTTATGGGCTTTTATTTTTTCGCATAGATAATGGGGAGCATTCCCATGGATACATCTATGCGTTAGACAGAGTGCTTTAAAAGTAATTCTGTCTTTTACTGGTAACCAGTGAAGGACTCTCAGTGAAGGTGAGATGGACTCCCAAGGTTTTTTCCCAGTCACAAGTCTGGCGGCCGTATTTTGAACGACTTGTAGACGAGCGATTTGGTACCTTGGGAGTCCAAGGTAAAGGGCATTTGCATAGTCTAATCTTGAGTTTACAATTGTTCCCACCACGACCGCAATGTCATCTTTGGGAATAAAAGGAATAAGCCTACGTAGTAGACGCAGCAGATGGTGAGATCCGCTGACTACTGACCCTATTTGTGCGTCCATTGTCATGTAGGAGTCGAAAAAGACCCCGAGGCTTTTGACTTTGGCGCTAGGGGTGATGATTTTGCCCAGAATGGGCGGGGGTGTCCAAGTTGTTGCAGGTTGATTCTTACGTTTGGCGTGAAACAGAAGGAGTTCTGTTTTCGCTCCGTTGAGTTTTAGATAACTCTTTGTCATCCAGTCCTCTATCAAAGAGAGACATGTCTCTAGATTGAGGTGGTGATCCTTTTTATTGCAAATGCGGAAATACAGTTGCGTGTCGTCTGCATATGAGTGATAGAGCAGTTTTTGACTGCTGATGATCTCAAATAGTGGACGAAGATAGATGTTAAACAACACCGGTGACAGAGGGGATCCTTGAGGGACTCCGCATGATACCGTGCGTTTTTCAGAAAAGAAAGGTCCTAACTTCACTATTTGCGATCTGTTTTCCAAAAAAGAGGAGAACCAAGATAAATCGCCTTCTGCGACTCTGGCTACTTCAGCTAGCCGGGTCAATAAAAGCTTGTGGTCTACTGTGTCGAAGGCTGCGCTCAGGTCTAACAGAACCAGAAGACAAGATTCTCCTTCGTCTGCGGCCTCGAGGGCGTCGTCCCATATCTTGAGCAATGCTGTTTCCGTCCCGTGTCCGGGTCGGAAACCTGATTGAAATGGGTCGAGTAGTTTGTGGGTATCTAGATGCTGTTGCAGCTGTTGCACCACAGCTTTCTCCATAATCTTGGAGAAAGTGTTTAAGCTTGTTATGGGGCGGCGGTGGAGTGGATCCTTGGGGTCCAGGGTAGATTTCTTCAGGATGGGTCTAATTATACCCTCCTTCAACTGTGAGGGCACTATGCCCTCCATGAAAGATTGGTTAATAAGCTGCGTGATAGGAGGTGCCAGGATGTCAGCACATTCCTTTAGCAGTTTAGTGGGGATGATATCATTCGGCGCAGTGCTGTTACGCAGAGTACCGATGATATGTTTTGTGGCTTGGATAGTGATAGGTTCCAGCGTGAACTTACCTGGTTGGGGTGAATTACTACAGGTGTTGTGTAAATTATTACCGGGGGGGCTACGGGGGGAATTGTTTTGCTGAATGCTTTGCCGGATTCCCTCGATTTTATTAATGAAGTAATCCGATAATTCATTGCAAAATTCTTGTGTGTCCGAATTGGGGGCTTCAAGACAGCCTGGATTCATGGTCTGAGTGACCAGCTTGAAGAGTTCGCGGGGGCGGTTGAGGGCGCTATTGATAGCCTCAGAAAAATAATTTTTCTTGGCTTTGAAGGTTTCTTTGTGATATTTCTTAGTTATTGCCTTGTAGATAGAAAGGTTCTCATCTGATGGGCTTCTCTTCCAGGCAGCTTCTGCCCTTCTGCGTTCTTGCTTCAGTAACGCCAGTTGGTTGTTGAACCAGCTGGAGTTTATTTTCCGGATGTTGGTTTTACGTTTCGGCGCTATTAAGTCAGCTGACTGTAATAGGGCTGTGTTTATGGATTCCAATGTTTCTTCAGCTGTTTGGTGTGGCTGGCTTGTTTTTATTTTTTTCCTTAATGCAGTTTTGAAGAATTCCGAGTGGAGCTTCTTCTGGCATCTAGTCCAGTGTGTAGTCACTGGATTTGATGTTTTTGTTAAGGGGGGGAAGTTGGAAAGAATGAATTTGATGGCATGGTGATCTGACCATGGCAACGGTTCATTTTCCAAGATTTTTATTTCCAGATTTTGTCTGAAAATGAGATCAAGTGTGTGACCTGAAGCATGTGTGGGCCCACATACTAGTTGCTGAAGCCCTAATCCTTCCAGGTGGTCGATGCAGGCGTCGGCAATGGGGTCTTGTGGGGAATTGGCCCAGAGGTTGAAATCCCCGAGCAGCAAAAGGTGTTTGCTGTTAAGGGTATAGGTGGAGATAAAGTCCGTCAATAATGGGAGAAGCTGCGACTTTGGGCCGGGTGGCCTATAGCAGAGTAGAATCCGGACGGTCTCCTGGGAGTTTGCTTGTAATTGTAGAGTAAGGGTTTCCATGAATGGAAGAGGGTTTTGAAAGACTGGTTTTGTGATCGCCAGATGAATCTTATGGATCACCGCCAGTCCTCCTCCTCTTTGCCCTATTCTGTTTTCCGTAATAATACGATAATTTTCTGGCACCAATTCTCCTAGAATGGTGTTACAGTCGGCTGTGAGCCAGCTCTCTGTAATAAAGAGACAGTCTAAATCGTATTGCAGGATGAAGTCATGGATTTCTAGTCGGTGTTTTACTGCCGATCTAGTGTTAATCAAAGCACATGATATTTGCTTCGGTTGTGGCAAACGGCTGCGACTCTTGATAGTCGATCGTCGATCGGTTCTAAAGAGACGCTCAGCTTGCAGGGCTTTTTTGGTGATGGCTGGTAGTATTGCGGCAAATCGCCTCAGACCCCAGATGGTCTCTGCTGAGTATTGCAGATTTATCATGGTTGCCAAACACCGAGGGGGGGGGGGTGATGGGAGGATAGTCAAGGATTAGCCGAATCCTCTATCCTGACTTGATCCAGAAGGCAAAAAACCCTGATCATGCTATGCCAATATGCAGTGGTAGGGAAAAAATTCCTTCCTGACCCCTCGAGAGGCGATCGGACGAACCCTGGATCAAGTATTACGGTGTCCACCAGGGGGGGGGGCTGGGGCTGGGTGTAGTAGGGATGGCCGCTGAACCAGCAGCAAAGTCCAAGTTGGTGAACTCCCAGATTGGGTGGATCGGTGCTGCTATAGGGGCCAGGACGGATCGAGTGGGGGTAGGAGCTACTTTCTAGGGCTATGGGGGGGTATCTGGGCCGTTTCAGGAGTTTGGGAGAGCTTGGGATGGCGAGGTGCGGCGCGCCACTAGGCCGCAATTGAAGCCGCGGCCTTTCCTAGTCACGGCTGCCGCGATTGCTTCCAGGCCGGCGCGGAGGGGTGAAAAACACCCGAAAACCACCCGAAAAGGTGCAACTGGCACCGGATGGGTGGCGGATGGGTGGCGGATAGGTTGCTAGAGTGGGGGAGATAGTGTGGGGGTACAGGAAAGGCGTTTATGGAGAGTTATGGCAAGGGGAGAGCCGAGGCATGGGGTGGGTAGCAGCGGCTATCCTGAAAAGGACGGCCGCCTGTATCCACAGTGGGTGGCTTACCTGCTGGTTGTGGGATGAGAAAAAGGAACCAGGGGGGTCAGGTAAAGCCGAGGGGAGCTGGATGGTGAGTCTCTGGAAAGACTCGGAGCTGTGGAGAGCCTACCTAGCAGCCTGTCAGAATCACTGTCTGGTCTATTTGGTCCCTGGCGAGAGCAGACTCGAGCGGAAGGCCGGAGCGTCCTACTCTCCCACTGACTGACTGACTGACTGACTGATAGGAATTATTTGTTGAACTGTCAAAGCCAGCTTAATTCTAAGGCCCCATGCACACGAGAAGCAAAAGCAAACACTTCTAAACTCAAGTTTTCAAACACAAAAACCGGCGTTCATAACGCCGGTTTTTGCCGCAAATCTCGCGGCGTTTTGCCGCGTTTAGCGGCGTTTTACCGCGATTGCGGCTATCAGCGTTCAGAACCACTGAATTGTAGACCCTCCCAAAGCTTATATATTTAACCATTTCTGCAATTTTCAACAGAGAGAGCAGCAGCAGCAGAGAGAGCACTTGCATACATTCTTTATTCTCCTTTGTGAAATGGATCCCATAATGAATATATGCCAAGAAATTGTCCTTACTTTGCTCTTGGACGTGGACGTGGACGACCCGCTCGTAGAGCTCGTCGTCGCTATTGGACCCATCCGTAAATGGCACAGAGATTTTCAGTTGGGTATTTTACATTTCGAATTTTCAAAATTCGAATTTTCAAAATTTCGAATTTTTAACATTTCGATTTTTCAAAATTTCGAATTTTCGAAAATTCGAATTTTTAACATTTCGATTTTTCAAAATTTCGATTTTTCAAAATTTCGAATTTTCAAAATTTCGAATTTTCAAAATTTCGAATTTTCAAAATTTCAAATTTTGAAAAATTCGAATTTTCGAAAATTCGAATTTTGAAAAATTCGAATTTTCGAAAATTTGAATTTTGAAAATTCGAAATTTTCGAAAATTCGAATTTTGAAAATTCGAATTTTGAAAATTCGAAATTTTGAAAATTCGAATTTTGAAAATTCGAAATGTTAAAAATTCGAATTTTCAAAATTTTGAATTTTCGAAAATTCGAATTGCTTTCACCATTTACATTATATTATTATTATACTGCTTACAGTCCCATGTCATATTTTCGAATTTTCGAAAATTCGAATTTTCAAAATTCGAATTTTCAAAATTCGAATTTTCAAATTTTGAAATTTCGAATTTTCGAAAATTCGAATTTTGACATTTGGAATTTTCGAAAATTCGAAATATTGAAAAATTCGAATTTTGAAAATTCGAAATATTGAAAAATTCGAATTTTGAAAATTCGAAATTTTGAAAATTCGAATTTTCAAAATTCGAAATTTTCAAAATTCGAATTTTTAACATTTCGAATTTTTCTAAATTTCGAATTTTTAACATTTCGAATTTTGAAAATTCGAATTTTTGACATTTTTTTTTCTTTTTTAAATTTTTATAACTTTTATTACAAGACCCTGGAATAAAATACAATCTTCAGATAGTTCATCTTGGGATCCTTTAGTCCTTCTTTTTACCAGCACCCACGCTTGCTTTGGCTGTGCCCCTGACTTTCTCCATTCTGTTCTTCCTTTCTTTACGCTGTTTTCTAGAAGTCTTTTTCTTTTCATATAAGCCATGCCTGGCAAGTCTGTGTTTGGGCTCGTTTTAATCTTACCTCTTTTTTCTTGGTGATATGGGTTCAACTGGTTCCAGTTGGATGTCAATTCTTTTCCAATTTCTTGCCAAGTCCTTTGCTTGGCTGTCCTGTCTGAATATAGTTCATGGGACTTTTCCCATATTTGGGGATAAACCTGGACTGCCTCTATAAGTTGTACTAAAGTAACATCAGAAGTCATTTTTGGAGATGTCACCTCTTCAACTTCTAACCAAAAATGAAGATTTTGGGAGGTGGCTTGTGGACAAAGGTCAGGAAAAACACATGTCTTGGGGTTGTCTGCTGGCTAGACCGCATGCCAGGCATTCATATGCAAATTAGACACTGATTAGATTAGTTGGGCTGAACAGCGGCGGAATTATCAGTGTCGCGGCAGTCGCCGTTGCGACTGGGCCCTGTAATTCCGCCAAGTGCGGGGGGGCCCGCCACCCGCCAGTGTGAGGTGCTGTTCGTTCCGATCAACTACACAGGCTCAGGTTGCTAATACTCACTCGGGGCCCCGCGCCGCCGCTAGAGGTCCGCGGCTGGCGGAGATAATGTCTCCGCCGGCGGCCATTTTCCTGAAGACCAGCCATGCCTGCTCTGATACAGCTGCGTCGCCTGGGCAGACGATGGGAGATCAGGGAGAAAGTAAGTGCGGGCCCCCTGTAACCTGAATAGGAGGAGCGGTGGGGTGGCTGCATTATAGAAGACTCATTCTCTCCATCGTCCTCCCACGGTCTCTGAATGCCTGCTTCTGCTCCTGCTCCTCTCCCTCTCGCAGGCTTTCAGGTACTGCGGGAAGAAGATGGAGAGAATGATTCTTCTATATGCAGCCACCCCACCGCTCCTCCTAATCTGCTTATCTCTTCTGCCCCCACAGTGCTTTCTAAACACAGTGCTATCTAGCCCCCCCCCCAGTGCTCTCCACCTCCCCCATGCTCTCCGCTGCCCCCTGTGCCCTCAACTTCTCCCCCAGTGCTATCCAGCCCCCCCTGTGCTCTCCACTTCTCCCCCAGTGCTATCCAGCCCCCCCCGTGCTCTCCACTTCTCCCCCAGTGCTATCCAGCCCCCCCCTGTGCTCTCCACTTCTCCCCCAGTGCTATCCAGCCCCCCCTGTGCTCTCCACTTCTCCCCCAGTGCTATCCAGCCCCCCTGTGCTCTCCACTTCTCCCCCAGTGCTATCCAGCCCCCCCTGTGCTCTCCTCCTCCCTCCTGTGTTCTCCACCTCTCCACCTCCCCCCCATGATCTAGGCTGCTCCCCAGTGCCCTCCACCTCTTCCCTTGTGTTTTTTTACCTCCCCCTGTGCTCTCCGCCTCCCTACATGCTCTACGGTCTCCCCCTGTGCCCTCCGCTTCTCCCCCTGTGCTCTCCACCTCCCCCATGCTCCACGCTGCCCCCCTGTGCCCTCTGGCTCTCTCCCTGTGCTCTTTTCAATTCCCCCTAATTCTCTCCAGCCCCCCCAGTGCTCTCTATTCCCCCAGTGCTCTCTATTCCCCCAGTGCTCTCTATTCGCCCCAGCGCTCTCTATTCGCCCCAGCGCTCTCCAGCCCCCCTCTTCACTCCACCTCCCTCCTGTGCTCTCCACCTCCCCCCTGCTCTACGCTGCCCCCTGTGCCCTCTGCCTCTCCCTCAGGGCTCTCTAGGCCCCCTAGTGCTCTCTAGCCCCCCCTATGCTCTACGCTGCCCTACGCCTCTCCCTAGAGCTCTCCAGCCCCCCCATTGATCTTCACCTACCCCCTGTGCTCTCCACCTCCTCCCATGCTCTCTGCTGCCACCCCTGTGCCCTTCGCCACCCCCCAGTGATCCCCACCTCCCCCAGTGCTCTACAGCCCCCCATGATCTCCGCCTCCCACCTGTGTTCTCTGCCCCCATGCTCTCTGTCCCACCCCGTGTTTTTGCTTCCCCCTGTGCTCTCCAGACCCCTATGCTCTCCAGTCCCCTTGTGCTCTCCTCTTCCTCCCTGTGTTCTCTGCCTCCCCCGTGCTCTCACCCCACCCCATGTTCTCAAGGTTGTTCCCTGTGCTCTCTGCTGCCCCTGCTCTATCCCTGTCCCCTCGCCCAGGGGATCTGTCAGGATGGAGAGTGGAGAAGGGGCCGGGTTAAGAAGTCATGGGCTGCTCATTCCAAAATGGCCGGCCCTATTTTTTGTCCCAGTCCAGGCCTGCCTGAGATGTAAGGAAGCACTCCGCTGGGGACACCTGAGATGTAAGGAGGCACTTCGCTGGGGACACCTGAGATGTAAGGAGGCACTTCGCTGGGGACACCTGAGATGTAAGGAGGCACTTCGCTGGGGACACCTGAGATGTAAGGAGGCACTTTGCTGGAGACACCTTAGATGTAAGGAAGCACTCCGGTGGCTGGGGACAGTGACATCAGGGCGCCTACTGATTCTGCATTATGGTGAGTTGAATAATTTCATTCTATATTACCATGTGATAATAGAAATAATGCGCTTCAATCATCCTGACACCATAACAACCATGGTGCCGGGATGATTGAGGTGCCAACACTAGAATTTTGGAGTATCTTTATCTGCTGATTGTTAAACACACCCCGGACTCTGTACGTAGCACAACTTTAACCAGTGGCGGAATTATCAGTGTCGCAGCAGTCGTCATTTCGACTGGGCCCTGTAATTCAGCCAAGTCTGGGGGGGCCTTCACGCGCTTGTGTGAGGTGCCCGCCCGCCAGTGTGAGGGGTCCACCTGACTGTCAATTCACTGTGGAGGGGGGGGGGCCCTTCATGATTTCTTGCACCGGGGCCCTGAAGACTCTAGTTACGCCACTGGGGCTGAATGAAAATGCAGGTGGACAGACGTTGTTGAAAGTACAACATATAGGTTTAAATTCAAAAGGAAAATTTTGGAAAGTGCAATGCTGGTGGTGTATTGAATTATTGAATGAATATATATCATCTTTGAATTATCTGAATGATAGACATAATTTAAAACGATTTAAATAATTTTTTTAAATTTTTTTAATGATATTTCCCTATTTTATTATGTTAAAAAAAGGGTTCCTTTAAAAACGCTTATAAACGCAAACGCGGGTGCCGCGTTTAGATGCGCTTGGACGCGTTTAGCGGCATTTAGCGTTTAAAGCGCAAAAGCAAACGCTTCTGAACCCCAAATTTTGCGTTTGAAAATACGGCCCTAAACCCAACTGCTTTTAACCGCCAAAAAACGTGATTGTGTGCATGGACACATAGGATAACATTAAATGGGTTCAGGGGCAGTTGAAAGAAATGCCCAAATGCCTCTGAACTCGAGTTTACCAGCGTCTCGTGTGCAAGGGGCCTAACATATCAAAGGGACGGCTGAAGACCCTTTGATGTGTTACTCTTATGCAAGACTACCTAGGTGTGTGAGTTGGCCGTTAACCTCAAAGGGTACATTGTTTACATACATAAGGAAGTATTTATTGATGGTAATTAGACATGAGGGGGTATTCATTCATGGGAAACATTTGGTTGGGGTCATTATCTGTCACTCTGAAAGACAGGATGTAGATCAAAGACGGCCAATCAAATTGCTCAGCCATTCAGTGGATAGGAAATATAGTTCTGGAGGTCAGTCTTGTCACTCAGAATATTCTCTGTATATTCTCTAAATATGAAGGTACAGGTCTAGGAAAAGATGGGATTCTGAATTACTCTGTTGGATTTGTATCATCTGTGGAATGTGGACTTTGTTCTGTATTGGAAGTTAAATAAATGCACTCTCTGGAGAACCTGGGGTGTTGCTGCGGAACATAATTTATAGTCATCATACTAATACCTAAAATATTAATTATCTAACCGGACACCACTATACATGACTTCACTACATTTGGATCTTATGGTTCTGTGTTGGATATGACTTCACTACACCCGACAGCCAGTTAAGGGCAGTAAGTTGCTTTCTGGAATCCGCTCGTTAATAAGTGATTGTGGTGATGTCGCCAAAATCACTTGTAAAATGTGCGCTGCCGTCCATATTCCCCCCCCCCCCCCACATACCTCTCTCTACTGGCTCTGTCTTCAGAACTACCTCCTCCCCCAGGCCACCGAGTCTGTCTCCTGTGACTGTCTCTGCCGCCAGTGTACACAATGAGTGAGAGGGGTGAGCTGTGCTCTTCCCATCTCAGCTGTGACAGAAGTTCCAGCACAGTGCTAGGACTCCTGTTTTGGAGGTGACATGGTCAATAAAGAGAACATGTCACCTCCAATTGCTATCACACAGGAAATTGTTTTCTCCTGTGTGATAGCAATAAAGTTAAGTGAAAAAATGATTAAAAAAAATAAATAATAATTAAATTATTAAAATAAAAAAGTAATTAAAAAGTAAAAAAAAAAATATTAGAAATAATAAGAAAATTATACAAAAATAAAAAAAGTAATTGACAAGCTACAAAATAAAAAAAGTAAAACAAAAGAAACAAAAAATATTAGAACTAACTGTGCTGCCGCTGCCATCCGGTTGCCATTCTTCGTTGATTTGGGGGGGGGGGTTGTTTCGGTTGGCAGGGAGGGGGTGCATTGCGGAACCTGGCCTTGGGGCGGCAGGGAGAGCCTATCCGTCCCTGTGTATGCATTTCCAGTCTCTAGATGGTGTAAAAAAAGTAGAACCTTGGATTACGAGCATAATTCGTTCCAGGAGAATGCTCGTAATCGTCCTTTAGATTATCCTTTAGGTATCCAGCGGAAAAACTTCCTCCTACATAGATCATGCGATAAGTGATAAAGTGTGGATGCACACTCACCAGACGTTGTTGATCCCCATGCCTTATCACAGGAAAGATCACAAAGGCTTGTGGGCCTCCCTGACCTCCTTGGGTCTTTTGGAAAATTCCTTTGAGATCCTTCTACCAATGTTGAATATCAACATTGGGATGTCACCAGGATAGTGTAAGATAGTAGAGGTAGTTTATTTAAAAGCCTCAATGGGCTACAACAGTAAAACAGTTACATGGGTAAAAAAAACTCCTATGCGTGCAACCGCACTGTGCAGTGGAGATAGTGGAAGCCAAGTTTTGTCATCAAGCGTGACCTCATCAGAAGCTGAGAAGGATCTCAAAGGAATTGTCTGAAAGACCCACAAGCCTTTGTGATCTTTACTGTCATAAAACAGGGGGGTCAACAACGTCTGGTGAGTGTCCATCTACACTTTATGATTTATCGCATGATCTATGTAGGAGGAAGTTTTTCTCTGGATGATCTAAAGGAATATCTTTTGTGGGGAATTTGCTCCAATTATTATTAAATTATTTATTTTCAGATTTGTTTGTTCACTTTTTGTTTTTGGCACCAATTCATTGATGAATTACGGTGTGTAGTTACAGACAGAAGAACATGAAGTGAGGATTTCTCAGAAGAAATAAGGACATTTAAAAGCAAAATCGAAGGACGAGGTAAGTGAAGGAGGACTGCACTAAGATAAAGGAAGCTATTTAGGGATATTTTTTTTTTACCATTACAACCCCTTTAAAGGGGTGTTCCAGCCAAAAATTGTGTTTATTAAAAGTCAGCAGCTACAAAAAGTGTAGCTGCTGGCTTTTAATAAACACTCACTTACCTGCTCCTGCGTTCCAGTGACGGGCCGATCGGAGCTCCACTCCTCTCCCCCCCTCCCCAGCCGGCGTCTCCATCCCGACTGTGGGCACCCAGCCGCGACAGCCTTGTAAGGGGGAGGGGATTAAACAAAAGTAATTTTTTAGGGTGGAACTCCTCTTTAAGTTATTATCTTCAAGGGTTTACAACCGCTTTAAAGTGGTGGTACACCCTGTACAATCACTTTTACCTACAGATGAGCCTAGATTAAGGCTTAACTGTAGGTACTGGAAACATCTCCTGAATCTCCACGGTTTAGATGATATTTACAATAGAGATGAGCGGTGATGTCTACAGCACATGCCCTGTAAACAGCGGCGCAGGCGCACTTTAGAAACGGCAATCGTGGGAGGTCATACCGTGACTGTTGGGTCCCACGTGCATGCCAGTCACAGAGCCGGAGTTTGCGGCCCCGGAAGGAAGAGGGGTGAAGATGGACGCTCGCTGCTAGTGGGAACTTCCGTCACTTTGCAGGCTTCGGTTTCAGGTAAGTGACACATAATGGGCTACTATGCGACGCATAGTAGCCCATTATGCTTTACCTTTGCAGGGAAATAAAGAGGAAGTAAAACCCTTCAGGGTTTACTTCCTTTTTAAAAGATCACTTCACCTTTGGTAACATGTTACACCCATATTCAGGGTGTAACATGTAACATATTACGAATGGACCAGCCTCCTCACCTCTCTGATTCCCCGATCTGACAGCTAATGGGAATTTTCACCCCTACGCTGGCTGTCACAATAAAAAAAAAAAAAAACGTGGTGGTAGTTCATTCTCTCTTCCTGTCAGATTGTATCTGCTTATGCATACGGGATGTACTGGCACACAGATACACCGATAGATCTGCTGGAGACCTGCATGGCACCAGCGATCTGCTGATTTCAATTTTTTTTTTATCAATGTACATTATTTTACCTGCATATTTTTTTTAGCATTTACTATTTTTTTCTAATAAGTGAACTTATCCTTTAATTTAGCCAATCGTGGGAAGGGGAACATCTTATCCAGTCAGTAGCATCCTAGGAGCATTTTGGGTAAGGAAACTACTGTAAGAAGAGGACCAGCTGTTTCATTTTGACAATATTTTAAAAACTAATTATCCAGCACTAAGGCTTCTCCAATAAGGAAAGCAAAGTGTTATTGCACCAATAATAATTAAATCAATAGCATGCTTTCCTACTGGAGCTCTATCACAATATGTTGCTTTGTATCGATCACGGCATTTGATTAAAAAGTGCTTTCCGTCTAAGTGGGGCGGGAAGCTGTTGTCATGTAACTTGCTCTTTTGAAAACCATCATTCAGAAGATTCAGAGAAGAGGTGGAGGCATGGTAACCTTAAAGTAGAACCCCTGAAACACGTTGCCTTTATTATAATATAAGAATCTGTAGGTTCACGTAAAAATACATTTTTAACATTGCATTTATGACATTAATCCCAATTAGAATCGGCTGGTTTTTGTAAAAAATACGTTCCGTACATACCGTTTCCCATATGATGGTCGGGGGTGGGCGTTCCTAATTGATTGACAGGCATCCGACCGACGCATACAGCGCGTCACGAGATTCCGAATAAACCCGAACGTCTGTGTGCAGGCGCCGTATAGGGCCGCACCGACGTTCGGGTTCCTTCGGCATCTCGTGACACGCTGTATGCGCCGGGCTGAGGGACATCAATCACAGCCTGTGATTGGAAACGCCCAGTCACGTGGGATTGCCGGAGGGGAAGAGAGCCCGTAAAAAGGTATGTACAGAAAAAAAAACACTGGCATACTGCCGGTCGGGTGGGTGGGCTCCATGGCATGCTAGACATTTTTTGGAGGGTGAAACTTCCACTTTAAAGCTTGATAAAATGATCTGCAGAGGTGAGATTAAAGTGTTACTAAACCCACAACGGTAAAATCAGTGTGTATGTGCAGTAATGCATGCTTGTTATACTCACTGTGGAACCTAAGGGGTTAATCCTCTGCATTCTGTAAAAAAGCTGCTTAATCCTATCTTGTCTGATCCTCCCTTTTTTTACAGTCCCCAATCCATCTCCAGATACTACATTTTTAAAGTGGATGTAAACCCAAAAAATATATATATATTTTTTTTGCTGTCACAATGTAGAGTATACGATTTCCTATCATCTGTGCACAGTCTTGCTACACAGAGTTAATCCAGCTCTGAGCAATCCTCTTTTATTGTTCAGTGAAATGAAACAGACTTTCAGATAAAAACCTGTATAATTACTACCCCCTTGCTTCGAGTGACAGGTTATTTACATATCTCTCCTGGATGTTATCATAATATTAGGGGATCCACAGTTTAAAGACAAGTGACCAGGATGTATTATGTGGGGGGAGGGGTGGATTTCTCTCTTTCTCTCTCTCCCCACATAACACATCCTGGTCACTTGTCTGTGAACTGTGGATCACCTCATATTATGATAAAAAAAAAGTTTGGTGTGTATTGCCAGAGATTTTAATTTTTTTTTTTTTTTGGGAGGGTGCATGTGATCAGCACAGTGCCAATCAGTACTGTCCAGACAGAGGGACAGGGGTCCTGCAGCCTCATAGGGCAATCAGAGGAGAATTAAAACTCCTCCTACAAGCTTTAACAAGTGCTCGGAAGGACACTGACAGAAGTCACAATACTGTTGATGAGAAAAGGTATTTAGCAGTTTATATTTACGAAAATAATTGGATTTCCATGTTCTGTGTACTGTGGGGGACCAGATAGGTGTGAATTCAGGCTCCTGGGTTTCGTAACACTTTAACCGTTTGCCAACTGCCTCACGCACATTTAGTTGGCAGGCTGGCACAGGCAGGCAAAGCAACGTATATATACGTTGCTTTGAACCTGCCCCCTAGTGCGTGCACGCACCGCGGTCTCCGTGATCATGCCCGTGGAACCCGCGGACTCGATGTCCGCCGGTGTCCCGTGATCAGGTCATGGAACGGCAGAACAGGGGGATGCCTTTGTAAACAAGACATCTTCCTGTTCTGCCTAGTGACACAGCACTAATCGTCTGCTCCCTCTCATCGGGAGCAGCGATCAGTGACATGTCACAGTAAGCCACGCCCCCTAACAGTTAGAATCACTCCCTAGGACACACTTAACACCTTCCCCGCCCCTAATTGTTAACAGCTTCCCTGCCAGTCACATTTATACAGTAATCAGTGCATTTTTATAGCACTGATCGCTGTATAAATGACAATGGTCCCAAAATAGCGCCACAAGTGTCCGATGTGTCCTATTTCTCTCACTGACACCAAGAATGGAGCACTATTCCTCTCACTGATACCAACGATGAGGGCACTAATCTTCCTACTGACACCAACAATGGGGCACTATTCCTCCCACTGACACCAATGATGGGGCTCTATTCATCCCACTGACATGAATGATGAAGCACTATTCCTTCTACTGATACCAACTATGGGGCATTATTCCTCCCACTGACACCAAGGATAGGAAACGATTCCTCTCACTGACACCAAACTGGCCCTTTGTTTAGAGTAAACTGGCCCTTTGTTCAGAATGTTTGGAGACCCCTGAACTAGACCATTAGCCTGTCTTCAGATCACTTATTACAATCATAAAATACGAACTGCAATATTTAAATTGTCTGCAGACCCCTGGCCTGGACTATCAAAATATCTAACAAATTGTATATATTTTCATCATATATCTTTATAAGTATACATCAACTCATCCTGTGGCGAGCGGAGGCCTTCGATGTGGCCCGCGACCTCCTGCTCTGGGATGGAATAAAATAGAATAGAATAAAATGCTGTTATTAAAGGTAAGTTTATTACTAAAATCACAGTGTATATTTAGGCATATCTGTTCTGCAGGGGTTACTGGGCTGCTTTCAAATTGATCCACAGGTGCAGAGAAGTGCACTTGCGGGTTACCTGCACTGAGACTTCTATTGCAAGTTTGGTGTGCATTCTGAAAGTGCACCACACCTACAGGATATAATGGAAGTCTATGCAAAGTGCAGCTAACCTGCAGTAAAGCCACAGGTGAACTGTGCTGCACCCATGATGTGGGTTAACAACCATGCATTAGTGTGAAAGCAGCCTTAGGCCTCTTTCACACGGTCAGTCCGACCCAATCGAAACCTCCATTCACCTCTAAGGAGAGGAAGATGTAAATGGACTTGTGTCCGTTTATAAACGGTCACCTCCAATCCTTTAGAAAAAAAAAAAGAGAGAGTAGAGTGCGCTCTATAGAGCCTAGTGGGCTGCCATCCACCCACTCTGCTCATTGTTGCCTGCGACCGGTTGCCAAGTCGCTTAACCACTTAAGGACCGGACCAATATGCTGCTAAATGCCCAGAGGCGTTTTTACAATTCGGCACTGCGTCGCTTTAACAGACAATTGCGCCGTCGTGCGACGTGGCTCCCAAACAAAATTTGCGTCCTTTTCTTCCCACAAATAGAGGTTTCTTTTGGTGGTATTTGATTGCCTCGGCGATTTTTATTTTTTGCGCTATATACAAAAATAGAGCGACATTTTTGAAAAAAATTTAATATTTTTTACTTTTTGTTATAAGAAAAATCGAATAAACTAAATTTTAGTCAAACATTTAGGCCAAAATGTATTCAGCCACATGTCTTTATTGATAAAAAATTGCAATAAAAAAAAACTACCTAGCAGCAACAGTGACACTAATACAGCGATCAGAAAAATGATCGCTTAGTGACACTGGCAATAGGGGGTGAAAGAGTTAACTAGGGCGGTGATCAAGGGGTTAAAAATGTATAAGGGGGGGTACGGGGGCTACCCTAGACCTAACACTAACTGCCTGTCACACTAACTGTCACACTGACACTAAATGCAGTGATCAGTACATATATGATAACTGCATTTAGTGACACTGTGACAGGGGGGTGGGGGGGGGGATTTATGTGCCTATGTGTGTGGTGTCAGTGTAGTGTTGTGCAGACTCACTTGTGATGTCTTCTCTCCTCAGCGGCGGTTGAAAATACCGCCGAGAGGAGAGATTACATCACTTCCCCCTTCCTGTGTTTACACAGGAAGAGGGCGGGTGGCGGACGCGCATTGGCTGGGAGCGATCCGGAGGGGGCGGACAAAAACGAACAGCCGCCCCCTCATCCCGGATCGCTCCTGAAGCCTACGGAAACGCCGCATGTACCAGGGGGGGTCCGATCGGACCCCCGACCCACGTCTAGGCAGGGACGTACAGGTACGCCAATGTGCCTGTACGTGCCATTCTGCCAACGTAAATGTACATGCGGCGGTCCTTAAGTGGTTAAGTGGCCCTTGCTCTTCAAAAGTTTGGGCACCCCAGATGTACACAAATAAGGGTCTCTTCTAGCGTAAAATCCCGACATTCTTTCACACTAGGGATGCCACTGGAGGCCACTGGTGGTGGACACATCCACAGCCATCTATAGTAGTGAATGTCTGTACTTGAGCCCTTAATAAACAATACTATGGTGAGATAACTCCATATAAACAATATACTGTAGTGGTGAGATCATAGGCTGGGATCTTCAAGTCCGAATATAAAACACCACTTACAGAACAATGCTCCGTGCTTAAGAACGTCTTTATACTTCAATGTCACAGTGCAGGTACTTGTAATGAGAAATTATTTGAAAAACATGGCTCCAGAGGCTGAATACTGAATGATCAGAAACATATATTGTAAGCTCCTGGATAGTAATTGTCTCATATATTATTAGACTCCTAGATGATTGTCTCCAATAGCAAATGTCAAAGTACTTGTGACTGATTATTCCCAATGACAAGTGTTTGTTGTTCATGCAGATATTCGGTGTAAATGACGAGAATAGCATGCATCATATGTCAGTGTGATTGTTGTATATAGAAAACCATGCATAAGAACACCACTTATTAGCACAGTCCTTGGGGTTTTCAACACTTTAGATGAATGTAGAAAATAATCATTTGTGAAATGTAGATGTAAATTCTTGTACTACAAAAAGTATATGGTTGGATTTCCATCAGACTTTTCAATGGATTTTGGTCCTATGGGGCGTTGGCTGTGAACTTGTTCTCCACACACACGGCAGGACTTTTTTAGCCAACATTCACCAAATCACGTGTTTTTTCAGCTCTTTACTGCCACCCTTTGAGCAACTTCTGCTATTGTTGGCTGAGCTTTAGCTTTGGTTCGGCGCATGCGTGTTTGTACTTTGGACTTACATAGTTAGTCAGGTTAAAATAAGACACATGTCCATTCAATTCAACCATAAAAAAATAAAAATAAATTAATAAAAAATATTGTACAATTCTATACCCACAGTTGATCCAGAGGAAGGCAAAAAACAAACAAACAGAAGAGCATGATCCAATTTGCTACAGCAGGGGAAAAAAATCCTCCATGATCCCCTGAGAGGCAATCAGATTTTCCCTGGATCAACTTTACCTATAAATGTTATTACTCAGTTTTATTATGTACATTAAGAAAGAATCCAGGCCTTTAAAGCAATCTACTGAGCTGGCCAGAACCACCTCTGGAGGGAGTCTGTTCCACATTTTCACAGCTCTTACTGTGAAGAAACCTTCCTGTATTTGGAGGTGGAATCTCTTTTCCTCCAGACGTAAAGAGTGTCCCCTTGTCTTTTGTGCTGACCGTAAAGTGAATAAATCAACACCAAGTTCACTATATGGACCTCTTATATATTTGTATATGTTGATCATATCCCCCCTTATTCTTCTCTTCTCAAGAGAGAATAAATTCAGTTCTTCTAATCTTTCCTCATAGCTGAGCTCCTCCATGCCTCTTATCAGTTTGGTTGCTCTTCTCAGCACTTTCTCCTGTTCCCCGATATACTTTTTGAGAACTGGAGCCCAAAACTGAACTGCATATTCCAGATGAGGTCTTACTAATGATTTGAACATTTGACTTTAGTCCTATGGAATTGTGTACACACGATCGGATTATCCTCCATTGGACACTTGTTGCCGGAAAGTTTGAGAGCATGCACAGCGCACATTTGTCTGTTGAAAAATTGAAAACAATTGTCCGATGGAGCATACAGACGTTCCGATTTTCCGATAAAACAAGTCCGTCGGACTGTTGTTGTCAGAAAGTCTGATCATGTGTATGGGCCTTGATGCACAAATGAGCTTCCCTCCTAAAGGCCCATACACATGATCAGACTTTTCGACAACAACGGTCCGAAGGATGTGTTTAATCAGACAATCTGACAGTCTGTATGCTCCATCGGATAATTATTTTCGGTTTTTCAACGGACAAATGTTCACTGTGCATGCTCTCAAACTTTTCGACAACAAATGTCCGATGGAGGATCATCCGATCGTGTGTACACAAGTCCATTGGACTAAAGTCCAAAGTACAAATACGCATGCTCCGAAACCAATGCTAAACATCAGACAACAATAGCAGAAGTTGCCCAAAGGGTGGCGGTAAATTGCTGAAAAAACACGTGATTTGGTGAATGTTGTCTGAAAAAGTTCTGCCGTGTGTATGCAGAACAAGTTCACGCCCAACGCCCCTTTGGACCAAAATCCACGGAAAAGTCAGATGGAAGTCCGATCGTGTGTATGAGGCTTAAATTAAGGAGGCCAGAATTCCAGGATGGTCTAAACAGTAATTTATATTGTGTATTGCAAATAACAGTCAGTCAGAAAGTATTCAAAAACAATGACATCCAATGAGATTTAGGGTTTTGATTGTCTTCATTATTTTATATATCAAGGTTTCAACAGAAGGTTCCTCCAAATGGATATTAACCAGAAATGCAATGTCTCTATAGAAGAAAATCGGTCCACTCTAAAAGGAATGATATAACCTGCTGTGCAATGTGTCCGCGAGGTGGATCTTCCTCCTTCAATTATCCACATGCATGGCAACAGGAATCTTTTTTGGAAACCCATAAATGGTCCTGCTATCACAGACTCTGAAGATACTGAGAGAAGTCCAGAGGGCCAGATACGCAACCCACTTTAGACTTTAATAATGTTTAACCATTCTTCCAGAAGCGCATTTGTGAGGTCAGGCACTGTTGTTGAAGGAGAAGGCCTGGCTCACAGTCTCCACTCTAATTCATCCCAAAGGTGTTCTACCAAGTTGAGGTCAGTCAAGTTTCTCAACCCCAAACTCGCTCACCCATGTCTTTATGGACCTTGCTTTGTGCACTGGTGCCCAGTCATGTTGGAACAGGAAGGGCCATCCCCAAACTGTTCTTACAAAGTTGGGAGTATGAAACTATACAAAATGTCTTGGTATGCTGATGCCTTAAGTGTTCCTTTCACTGGAATACCCCCCACCACCAAATTATTTGGACCAATGCACAAAAACATGGATGACCGAGTTTGGGATGGAGGAACATGACTGGCCTGCACAACACAATAGAACACCATTGGGATGAATTAGAGCGGAGACTACGAGCCAGGCCTTCTCACCCAACATCAGTGCCTGACCTCACAAATACGCTTCTGGAAGAATGATCAAACATTCCCATAGACACACTCCTAAACCTTGTGGACAGCCTTCCTAGAAGAGTTGAAGCTGTTATAGCTGAAAAGGATGGGTCAACTCAATATTGAACCCTACAGACTAAGACTGGGATGCTATTAAAGTTCATGTGCGTGCAAAGGCAGTCCCAATACTTTTGACAATATTGTATATACTGTGTATATATATTTATATATAGTCAGTAGCTCTGGTTAAAGAGAATCACAGGAAGAGTGATTGCAGTTATACTTCAGATCTCCATGGTGCTGAAATCAACTCCAGTCTAAAGCATTAACATAGACAGCGTAGTCATAACTAAATGGATAGTATTCAAGGCAACACAGATCAAGATGCTCTATTTATAGGCTCTGTTGGCCTTATCATTTTACTAAAGTATGTACTTGTGCCCACACCAAGCCGCTTCATTTTTATAATAGACAAGGCAAAATAATTTTAGTTAGCTGTCAGGCTACAGAGACATAGAACAGAGCTGGCAATGTGTTTGCAGAAGTTGTCAGGGCCAGGTTACTGATTAGAGATGTCCTAGTAGAAAGCGAGGGCTTCCAGATAAGAGATTTGGAAAGAATCCTTTCTACCACCTGCTCCCCTGCCTGCTTTCCTCCTTCCCGCTCTTCCTTCCCCCTCCCTTTCCTACACATGTTCTTCCACCCTGTCTTTCTTCTTCCACTTTCTTTCCTTATCTGCCTCTCTCCTTCCTTCTATCTTTCATTCCTTCCATTCATTTTTTCCTTCTGCTGTCCTTTCTTTTGCCCTTCCTTCCCTTCTTTCTTCTGCACTCCCTCTATCACATTCTTCCTCTCCTCAAGCCTTTCTTGCCTCCTCTACTTTACTTACCCTTACTCCCTGCCTGCCATTATGATGACTGTCTGTAGCACTACACCAGCAAGAGCCTCTTGGTAGAATGGGTTCTCTGTTCTTCT
The DNA here is from genome assembly GCA_029574335.1 of Rana kukunoris. Classification (NCBI taxonomy): domain Eukaryota; kingdom Metazoa; phylum Chordata; class Amphibia; order Anura; family Ranidae; genus Rana; species Rana kukunoris. The sequence continues at coordinate 20,609 of JAJQKJ010001858.1, read as the reverse complement.
GCATCGACATGACTGATACACCAGGTTAAGCAAATGGATACTGCACTGCTACTGGGAGCACAACTATAGATACCCTACTCAGAACTAAGGTTCAGTATCATAAAAAAAAAACATCAAACTGGTTAGTGGTAAATTAATTTCCCTTAGCCCACCAGGCACCACTCAGCCTGGTACCCCCCAGCCTGGATCCTGCTGCCAGGTCGGCGGCCATCTTCCTCCACCCAGCCCTATCACTCTCAAATTCACTATAACTTGATCCAGGGCTAATACCCGATCGCCTCTTCAGGGGTCAGGAAGGAATTTTTTCCCCTACCGCAGCATATTGGCTCAGCGTGGTGAGGGTTTTTTGCCTTCCTCTGGACCAAGCCCAGGATCAGAGGATTCAGTTATCCTTGTGAATCCACCCCACCCCCCCCCCCGCCCTTGGTTCCACGGCGGACATGGTTAATCGGCAATACTCGGCGGAGATCATTTGGGATCTGGGTCGATTTGCCGCAATTCTGCCGGCCGCCACCAAAAAAGCCCTAAGAAATTTGCGACTTTTGAGGATCGATCGACGATCGACTGCCAGAAATCGCAGCCATTTACCCCAGCCTAAGCACATATCATGTGCATTGATCAACACTAGATCGGCAGTAAAACACCGATTAGAAATCCATGATTTCTTATTACAAACATGACTTAGACTGCCTCTTTATTACAGAGAGCTGGCTCACAGCCGACTGTAACTCCATTCTAGGAGAATTGTGCCAGAAAACTACCGTATTATAACGGAAAACAGAATAGGGCAAAGAGGAGGAGGACTGGCGGTGATCCATAAGACGCGTCTCGTGATCACAAAACCAAGCCTCCAAAACCCTCTTCCATTCATGGAAACCCTTACTCTTCAACTGCAAGTAAACAGCCAGGAGACCGTCCGGATTCTACTCTGCTATAGGCCACCCGGCCCCAAGTCGCAGCTGCTCCCATCTTTGACGGACTTTGTCTCCACCTATACCCTGAACAGCAAACACCTTTTGCTGCTCGGGGATTTCAACCTCTGGGCCAACTCCCCGCAAGACCCCATTGCTGACGCCTGCATCGACCACTTGGAAGGATTAGGGCTTCAGCAACTAGTATGTGGCCCACACATGCTTCAGGTCACACACGCTCGATCTTATTTTCAGACAAGATCTGGAAATAAAAATATTGGATAATGAACCATTGCCATGGACAGATCACCATGCAATAAAGTTCATTATTTCTGAATTCCCCCCCCTAACAAAAACATCAAATCCAGTGACAACACACTGGACCAGATGTCAGAAGAAGCTCCACTCGGAACTCTTCAAAGCCACGTTAGGGAAAAAATTAAACACAATTCAACCGCACCAAACAGCGGAAGAAACTCTGGAGGCCATAAACACAGCACTATTGCAGTCAGCTGACTTGATAGCGCTGAAACGAAAGACTCTGATCAGGAAAAATAACTCTGGCTGGTTCAACAACCAGCTGGCGTTACTGAAGCAAGAGCGCAGAAGGGCAGAAGCAGCCTGGAAAAGAAGCTCTTCAGATGAGAACCTCTCGATCTACAAGGCAAAAACCAGAAAATACTACAAGCAAATCTTCGAAGCCAAGAAAAACTATTTTTCTGAGGCTATCAACGGTGCCCTAAATCGACCCCCGCGAACTCTTCAAGCTGGTCACTCAGACCATGAATCCAGGATGCCTGGAAGCCCCCAACTTGGATACACAAGAATTTTGCGATGAGTTGTCGGATTGCTTTATTAACAAAATTGAGGCAATCCGGCAAAGCATTCAGCAGAACAATTGCTCTCCCAGCCCCCCCCGTAGTCATTTACACAGCACCGGCAGCAATTCACCACAGTTAGGTGAGTTCACGCTGGAACCCATCTCTATTCAGACCACTAAAAATATCATCGGCACTCTGCGCAACAGCACTGCGCCAAATGATATTATCCCCACTAAACTGCTCAAGGAATGCGCCGATATCCTGGCACCTCCTGTCACGCAGCTTATCAACCAATCCTTCAGGGAGGGCATAATGCCCTCCCAGCTGAAGGAGGGTTTCATTCTACCCATCTTGAAGAAAGCCACCCTGGATCCTAAGGATCCACTCAACTGGCGCCCCATAACAGCCCTAAATGTTCTCTCCAAGGTAATGGAGAAAGCTGTGGTACAGCAGCTGCAACTGCATCTAGATACCCACAACTTACTCGACCCACTTCAATCAGGATTCCGTCCCGGCCACGGGACGGAAACAGCATTGCTTAAGATATGGGACGACTTTCTCGAGGCCGCAGACGAAGGAGAATCTTCTCTTCTGGTTTTGCTGGACCTAAGCGCAGCCTTTGATACAGTTGATCACAAGCTGCTATTGACTCGGCTGGCTAAAATAGCCAAAGTCGCAGATCTATCCTGGTTCTCCTCTTTTTTGGAAAACCGTTCGCAAATAGTGAAGCTAGGACCCTTCACTTCTGAACATGCACATTATCGTGCGGGGTCCCTCAAGGATCTCCCCTGTCGCCGATGTTATTCAACATCTATGTGCGTCCTCTTTTCGAAATCATCAGCAGCCAAAAACTGCTATATCACTCATATGCAGACGACACGCAACTGTACTTCCGCATTTGCAATAAAAAGGATCACCACCTCAACCTAGAGACATGCCTCTCTATGATAGAGGATTGGATGACAAAGAGTTATCTCAAACTCAACGGAGCGAAAACAGAACTCCTTCTGTTTCACGCCAAGCGTAGGAATCAATCGACAACAACCTGGATCCCCCCGCCCATTCTGGGCAAAATCATCACCCCTAGCACCAAAGTCAAAAGTCTTGGGGTCATCTTTGACTCCGACATGACAATGAACGCACAAATAGGGGCAGTAGTCAGCGGATCTCACCATCTGCTGCGCCTACTACGCAGACTCATGCCTTTTATTCCCAAGAATGACATAGCGGTCGTGGTGGGAGCAATTGTAAACTCCAGACTGGACTATGCAAATGCCCTTTACCTCGGACTCCCCAAGTACCAAATCGATCGTCTTCAAGTCGTTCAAAATACGGCCGCCAGACTTGTGACAGGGAAAAAACCCTGGGAATCGATCTCACCTTCACTGAGATCCCTTCACTGGCTACCAGTTAAAGACAGAATCACCTTTAAAGCTCTCTGTCTAGCGCATAGATGTATCCATGGGAATGCTCCCCATTATCTATGCGAAAAATTAAAAATTCACAATCCCAATCGTATTCTACGATCCACCAATCAAAATCGGCTTCAGATACCGAAAGCCAGATACAAGTCCAAAGGAGACAGGAGATTCGCTGTCCAAGGTCCCAGACTATGGAACGCCTTACCAGCCTGCATTCGGCTGGAGGAGAACTACTTAGTCTTTAGGAGAAAGATTAAGACTCATCTCTTTTGATCTCAAAAGAGACAGGAACAACAAGCGCCCAGAGGCGATTTACTTCGCATGTGCTGCGCTATATAAGTTCCCATTCATTCATTCATTCATTCATTCATTCAATACAATATATTGATATGGGTTGCAGTAAATAGTGGTATGCACATAAAAAAGTAAAGAATTAGTCAATCACCGTTCACTAGATAATATGTTCACTAGGCTATAACAGCAATGATAATCAATACTAATAACTCCTCTGTAAAGAGTAGGCTATATACACTCTATATAAATGGCAGCAATGACATTTAGAACTCTGAGTGAGCAGTCTTTAGCTCTTGTTCTTCAGCCGACTAACGTTGGGGCCTAGTCTTTATGTCGGTGCACGTAAATACAGTCGTGGTAAAGTCTACATGCAGTGGTAAAGGCTTCTCTCTCACCGGTACCAGCGGTATGGCAGCAATCGTCCTGTTGTGCAGATGTTCGCTAGATCTGCCTGTAATTTTTCCGGTCCTCACCCCACCAGTTTTCCGGTCCTCACCCCATAGTTACAAAGCGCTCTGGCCTTTCTGCAGCAAAGGTCTGTGTCCTGCTAATAGCTCAGTTCTCATTCTCTGTGCACTCTGATCTGCTATCTCTCTGGTCCCCAGCACACAGGATCCTGATCTCTGGCCCAGGTCACAGTTTACTACTCATACTGGGTACTGAAGGAGTGGATCATTATATCCCGAGAAGGAGTCATATTATTAAGCGCTTTTAGCTGTATTATTTTATAGACAGCAATATTATTTGGTGAGTGTGTGTTTCTTATATTGGTGGAGGAACAGCACTGTGGAGACTCTTTATGGTGAAGAATTAGAAAAAGTTTGATTTGGATCATCTTATCTTCAAGTTCTGTTTTTCGTGGATGTTATGGACTGTGATTTATATTTGATATGAATATCACATTTTTTTAAATAATATAAGGACACATTATTATTCTCACGGGTGTTACACTTTACATGTGTGATTTTTAGCACTGCATTTTCTTGTTTTAAAATTTTCATATGGTGTAATTGTTATCTACACCTATTTGCACGCCACCTTTTTATTATACCATTTATGACTTATTTATGTTGATTTGAGTTTTCCTGAGAGGCACACCCGGAAAGGCAAGTGTGCTCATCCGGGTCTCAGCATGGCAAAAGAGAGAGCTCTAAAATTAGGGGTCTCCAAACTTTCTAAAGAAAGGGCCAATTTATTGCCCTTCAGACTTTAGTGGCCAGCGGAAGTGGAAATGTTCCTGGCATCAGTGGGAATAAACATCACCACATCTGGTATAAAGTAGAGGAATAGTTATTTATAGGTAAAGCTGATCCAGGGAAATTCCAATTTACTCTCGGGGGATCAGGAAGGATTTTTTCCCCTGCTGTAGCAAATTGGATCATGCTCTGCTGATTTTTTTTTTTTGCCTTCCTCCGAATCAACTGTGGGTATAGAATTGGGTATATGACATTGTTCGATATTTTTTATTTTATTTAATTTTTTTATGGCTGAACTAGATGGACTTGTGTCTTTTTTTTAAACTGACTAACTATGTAATAGTACCCCACTGTTGGTATCATTGAGAGAAATAGTGCCACATCTTTGGTGTCAATAGGAGAAATAGTGCCATATTGATGGTGTCAATAGGAGAAATAGTGCCACATTTTTGGTGTCAATAGGAGAAATAGTGCTCCATTGATGTCAGTTGGCAGAATAGTGTCTTGTATAAGTGGGAGAAAAGTGCCCCAAGAGCCAGATAAAGGTAAGCAAAGGGCCACATCTGGCCCCCGGGCCGCAGTTTGGAGACCACTGTTCTAACTCATTCTTTATCTAGCCTCTCGGGGGATCAGGAAGGATTTTTTCCCCCTGCTGTAGCAAATTGGATCATGCTCTGCTGGGGTATTTTGCTTTCCTCTGAATCAACTGTGGGTATAGAATTGGGTATATGGGATTGTACGATAACTAACTATGTAATAGTACCCCACTGTTGGTACCTTTGGAAGGAATAGCACCACATTGTTGGCATCAACAAGAGAAATAGTGCCCCATCGATGTGAGTTTGCAGAATAGTGTTATGTATACGTGGGAGAAAAGTGCCCCAAGGGCCAGATAAAGGCAAGCAAAGGGCCACATCTGGTCCCCGGGCCGCAGTTTGGAGACCACTGTTCTAACTCATTCTCTATCTAGCCACCTGCTACAACTTTTTTGCCCTTTGTATAATTTTTTCAGGTCTTGGGGAACCCTTGCTAAAAATTATTACGGTACATCTACATTATGGAACATTAGCATCATCAATAAGTTGTAGGAAATTTTAAACTTAAGAATAAAGGATGTGGCACCCCCAGAATATTTGACAACCAGGTCAGATGTTTTTTAAAAAAACATCCACTTTACAAGGAAATTATTTGGGGTTATAATCTTGAAATGAATAACGATAAGAGGAAAGAAACACTGGCAGTGAAAATTGTGGTCTCCCCTTAAGCCGCGAACACACGACCGAGGAACTCGTCGGGCGAAACACAGCGTTTTCCTCGTTGAGTTCCTTGTAAGAATTGTCGAGGAACTCGACAAGCTTGCTTTGTGTACACACGTTAAAGACTAAATCTCCTCGTTCTCAAACGCGGTGACTTCAACACATACGACAGCAGGGGAAGTTCGATTCCACTGGCACAACCCTTGGGGCTGCTTTTGCTAATCTCATGTTACTGAAAAGTTTGGTAAGAGACATTTTCACTTTTCAGTCTGTTACAGCGTGACAAATGTGCTATTTCCATTACAAACGCTACTTTTACAGAAGGTGCGCGGGTTTCTAAGCATACACACGCTCAAGTTTCTCGTCGGAAACCAGCCCGATGAGGAACTCGACGAGCCAAATTCGACTCCCGTCAAGGAAAAAGAGAACATGCTCTCTTTTTGGCTCGTTGAGTTTCTCGACAGTTTCCTTGTCGAAAAATGTACACACGACCGTTCCTCGGCAAAACACGGCTCACAACAAGTTTCTTGCTGGATTCTGCCGAGTAAACCGGTCATGTGTACGCGGCCTAACATCTGTGGTGATGGTAAATGTGGCCATTTACATTGGTGGTCACTGCTCAAGGGACCCCTAGCAACATCAGGAGGAACCCTAGAGTTCCATGGAATCCCAGTTGAGAAAGGCGGGTCTAATGTATCTTTGTCAATGATAACACATCAGGGTAAAAAAAAAATGTAATCATGTGAAAGTAATAAATATTTAATGCTGACACTCGGAAGTGGGAGTCTGGATTGAAAGTGAAAACTGAAGGATGATGCTCAGCTCTGTCGTAAATGATAAAACAGCATCCTCAGTGCCTAATATGCAGCACCATCTGGTCCCTGCGCTCCGGCAAAGAGTCATCATATGGAAGTGAAGAACAAAGCAATTTAACTGCTGGAGGAAGTTCGCTAAGGTATTAAAAAAAATCTGTCAGGCTCCTGAGGCTTCTTTTTTGTTGTCTCTGACGAATTGGTATTGAAAATATTATCAGCACACAGCCTGTGGTTAATACATGGCTATTTACAGTAACCGGGCGATAACAAGCTTAAAGGGGTTGTAAAGGTAAAAAATGTTTTCCTAAATAGCTTCCTTTCATTTTGCTTTTAAAAGTCCTTATTTCTTCTGAGAAATCCTCACTTCCTGTTCTTCTGTCTGTAACTAAACACGGTAATGCGAGGCTTTCTCCCTGGTGTGGAGTGGAGTGCTTGCCCCCTCCCTTGGACTACAGGAGAGTCAGGAAGCCCACTAACACACAGCTCCTTTCTCTATCTGCAATGTAGAGAGCGTCCTGACTCTCTTGTAGTCCAAGGGAGGGGGCAAGCACGACACTCTAAGGTAAAGGAAGCTATTTAGGAAAAAAAATTGATAACGTAACCAATGGCAACCGAATGTTCCAGGCAAGCGGGCAAGTATGCAAGTTCACAGTTCTTGCTTTTATTTGGAGATTAAATCTCTTTTCCTTCAGACGTAAAGAGTGCCCCCTTGTCCTCTGTAACGACCTTAAAGTGATTGTAAACCTTTGTGTTTTATTTTTTTTACATAACAAATATATTATTATTATATTATTATTATACACGATTTATGTAGCACCAACAGTTTACGCACTTTACCACATAGAGGGGGGGGCAGCACAACTACAGTACAGTTCATTACAGAATGTACAGGAGGGCCCAGCTCGTAGAGCTTACATTCTAAAGGGAGGGAGTGGTGGTACCAAAGGTAATAGCTGCAGAGAATGATTTGATGGGGGTGGCTGAGGGACAGTTGTTAAATGGGTGCAATAGGATGGGGTGTGGGAACATATTATACTTACCTCCACTGTGCAGCTCGTTTTGCACAGAGTGGCCCCGAATATCCTCTTATGAGGTCCCTTGGTAGCTCTCGCGAATCCTACTTACATCAGATAACCCCCTAGGATATGCGCTCTCCCGGGGAATTACCTTGCGGGCGTGCACCCGAGTCCATCATTCGGGATCCATAGACACGAATGTCGGAGTCGTCCCGCCCCACCCCCCCGTCGCCCGCGTCATTGGATTTGATTGACAGCAGCGGGAGCCAATGGCTGCGCTGTTATCAATCTATCCAATCAAGAGCTGGGACTACGTGCAGAGAGGGAGAGCATGTCTCCCGCTGAGGGAAATACAGGGCTCAGGTAAGTAAAACTGGGGGGCTGGTCCCTGACGGAAGTTTTTTCACCCTAGTGGACGGTGTGGACGGTGCGGAACAGTTAAGACTGACACAGTGGATCAAAGGTACATGACACTGCAAATGGGCACAGTGAGGCTGCAATAGGCACAGTAAGGCTACAAATGGGCACAGTGAGGCTACAGAAGGGCATTGTTGATCCTCTTTTCCACTTACAGTAGCTGCTGCATTTCCCACCCTAGGCTTATACTCGAGTCAATAAGTTTTCCCATTTTTGTGGAAAAATTAGGTGCCTCGGCTTATATTCGGGTCGGCTTATACGGTATGTATTTATATTGTACATGTTGATCAATCTTAATCTCCTTTTCTCTAGAGAGAATGAATCCAGTTCCTCTAATCTTTCCTCATAGCTGAGCTCCTCCTGCCTCTTATCAGTTTGGTTGCCCTTCTCTGCACTTTCTCAAGATCCACGATATCCTGCTTATGAACTGGAGCCCAAAACTGAACTGCATATTCCAGATGAGGTCTTACTAGTGATTTGTACAGGGGAAAAATTATATCTCTCTCTCTGGAGTCCATACCTCTCTTAATATAGGGTGACCAGACATCCCCGGTTTCAGGGGACAGTCCCTGGATTGAGAACACTGTCCCCGGACCAAGTCTGTCCCCAGTTTTGTCTCTGGATTGGATTTGAATGGGGGCTAGGGCAATTTCAAAGACATTCAGTGCAGAATAAAAAAAAAAAATCTGAATTACACACCTCCACTCCGCCGCTCCTACTAGCGTAGGGGGGATGTATTTTTTTCCATTATCTGTGGCCCTTTTTGATGATCATGTGCTGGTCCCAATATTTCTTCAGTTTCGGGTGCATGCCCATTCAGCTCCACTTCTGTTCTTCTGCCTTGGCTCAAGTCCCAGCCAGCTGCCTGCCCGCCTATCTCCTTGTCTTCCCTAGTGGAGGCATCTTCCTCCGCACCTCATCCAGTAGTAGCCGGGGCCTGGAGAGTGAGACTTGACAGGCTGTGAGGCGGGCGGCGACGGGCGGAGAGTCGCTGATTGCTGCCATCACTAGTAAAAAAAATATGTCCCCGGATTTCATTAAAAAAATCTGGTCACCTTATCTTAATAGAAGAAAGGATTTTTCTCCTTGCTGGAGGTTCTGACATGAGGAAGCAAAGCCCTGCCTTAACTAAGATGGCCACCTCCATAAAAAGACACGGTGCAGAACAAGAAATGGTAACTCAGTATCAAGGAACCAGTTAGCTACAGGGAGAGCACAGGCAATACTGGTAACTATTGCTATGCACCCTGCCTGACTTTTTTAGGGCACAACTTTCACAATTCAATTCCTCTTTAAACCTGGTTCACATGTTTCAACACAAAGGGAAGCACAATCACAGTTGGGAGCCATCCTGATCCATTTTATTATATGCAAGGTATTTCCTTTCATGAACAAAAGATTCAAAACACTAAACAGAGAGTGAGCCTTCTAGTACATAATTAAACAGCAATACGCCTTGGCTGCCACACCGCAAGCTGTGAATCATTATGTTGAGAGGTGCATAGTATATTCAGGTGGCTTAAAACCTAGTATTAATTCTAGATTATGGGCTATTATCGACAGGACCACCATCAAGTCAGGAAATGGCTGCACTCTGCAGGTATCTTTCTAGGCCCAAATAGCCTTTGAAAAACTAACCGCAGATGCCTAGGGCTCTTAATGGATCTGTCCCGCCTGCACACACCAAGAACTAAGAAAAACAGAGCCGCACTATTGTTAAATCCAATAAACATTGTTCTTTGGATTTAGCTGTAGCCTGGTTCTATTTTTCTTTGTTCTTGATCACTATCAAGGACTATGGCTCCTAAGCATTGATAACCTAAGGAGTGAACATTTTTCTGAGAACTGCGCATTAACCGAGGACCCACTCCTAACAACAGCTTTGGAGATCTGCATTCTATGACATTCTATACAGCATTCAAAGTAAAAAAGAAAAGGTTGCTCTGGCTTGGGCTTGTTCAATGTCAAGCTGCAAGCAAAAAATAAAAAATATACAGTATATTAATAAATATATATATTTGGGGTGGAGAAACTTGACTAGCCTGCACCTCAACCCAATATAACACCATTGGGAACACCGTTGGGATGAAGAGCGGAGACTGCAAGCCAGGTCTTCTGGTCCAACATCAGTGCCTGGCCTCACAAATGCGCTTCTAGAAGAAGAATTGTCAAACATTCAAATAGATACATTCCTAAACCTTAAGGCCTCGTACACACCATCGGACTTATCCGATGAAAACGGTCCGCGGACCATTTCCATCGGATATGTCCGATCGGGAGTTTGATCCGATGGCGTGTACACACCATCGGATCAAATTCCCCGCCGCCGGACGGCGCGGTGACGTGGCGGTGACGCGGCGGTGACGTTGACGCCGCCACGTCACCGCCACGTCACCGCACCAGGAAGTTAAACACTTCCGCGCATGCGCCGAATCCATTCGGCGGCGGCGGTGGGGGACGACATGTCTGCTGGTAAGTGTACTAACCAGCAGACATGTCGGGCGGACAGATTCCCACCGGATAGATTTCAAAGCATGCTTTGAAATCTGTCGGGTGGAGAAATCTTCTCCGCTAGCCCATACACACGAGCGGAGATGTCTACTGAAACGGTCCATCGGACCGTTTTCAGCGAACATATCCCCTCGTGTGTACGAGGCCTAAGAATTGCCTTCCCAAAAGAGTTGAGGCTGGTATAGCTAAAAAGGGTGGGCCACCTCAATATTGAACCCTACGGACTAAGACTGGGATGCCATTAAAGTTCATGTGCATGTAAGGCTGGATTCATATCTATGCATTTTTAGTGCTTTTTGCATTTTGCAGATTTGCACTACAGCCCATTTAACATGGTTTCCTATGGAACATGTTCTGTAGTGCAAAAATGCAAAAAGCACTAAAAATGCATTGGTGTGAAAGGCGAGTGTCCCAATACTTTTGACAAGTATACTTAAAAATAGGATTTTTTAATACAGCTTACCTGTAAAATCCTTTACTTGGGAATACATCATGGGACACAGAGCCTTAATTACTTAATGGGTTATGTAGTCACCACAGGTGATTGGACACCGGCAAACCCAATTAAAATTGAGTTCCTCCCCTATAAAACCCCTCCCAAATGGTGAGTACCTCAGTTTTGTAGCAAAGCAATAAGTGTTCCACGTTTACTCCGAAGATGGGTGGGAGCTCTGTGTCCCGTGATGTATTCCCAAGAAAAGGATTTTACAGGTAAGCCGTATTAAACAATCCTATTTTCTTGATCATACATCATGGGACACAGAGCCTTAATTACTTAATGGGATGTCCCATAGCAATGCTAAAATTTGAGGGGAGGGAGACACAGATCAGAATAAGACCGCCATCGAGCCAGAGGATCTATACTGCTGCCTGCAGCACACTATGCATCCTCGTAACCTCTCACATCTACCTGGTAGAATTTAGTAAATGTATGGACCGAAGACCAAGTAGCAGCCTTACAGATCTGAGCCATGGAGGCCTGGTGATGCACTGCCCATGAAGCACCAACTGCTCTAGTCGAGTGCGCTTTCACCTGAAAAGGAAGGATCTTCTATTCTAAACCATAGGCCTGAATAATGACTTGTCAAATCCACCTTGCAATAGTGGATTTTGACGCTGCCTGGCCCTTCTTTGGGCCTTGTGGCAGAATGAATAGACAATCTTCCTTATTTGAGCCGTAGCTTGCAGGTAAACTTTTACCGCTCTTACAACATCTAGAGAGTATAGACTCTCTTCCTCTGCAAACTGCGGATCTGGAAAGAAAGACGGTAGGACTATATCTTGGTTCAGATGAAAACTTGAAACAACCTTAGGTAAGAAATTCGAGTGAGGCCGCAGCATCAACCTGTCTTCATGAATAATCATATATGTTTTTTTACATGAAAGAGCCGCCAATTCCGAGGATATGGCTACAAGAAAAAACAGTTTCTGTGTCAACAGACTTAGAGAAACCTGGTGTAAAGGTTCAAAAGGTAGCTTCTGTAAAACAGACAACACCAAATTCAAATCCCATGGACATACGGGAGACTTAAATCGTCGGATTCAACCGCAGTGCCCCCTGAACAAAGGCCCTGACTAGGAAATGAGAGGCAAGCATTTTTTCAAAAAATACAGACAAAGCCGAGAGTTGGCCCTTGATAGTGCTCAAGGCCAACTTCATATTTAAGCCCAACTGAAAAAAGGCAAGAATCCTATTAATGGCAAACTTCCTAGGATGCCACTTTCTGGGTACACACCAGGAAACATATGCCTTCCAGATTCTGTAGTAGATGAGCCTGGAGGCCGGCTTCCTAGCATTAACCAGGGTGGGTAGGACTGGCTCTGATAGCCCACTTTTCGTCAGAATGTGGGTCTCAACAGCCAAATCGTTAAATTTTGACTTTGTAAGGCAGGATGGAATATTGGACACTGCGATAGCAGGTCTGGGCGTAATGGAAGAACCCAGGGTATTCCTACTGCCATCCTTACGACTTCTGCGTACCAGGGTCTCCTGGGCAAAGCCGGGGCAACCAAAATTACAGACTTTTCTTTCTTCTTGACTCTCTGAAGGAATCGTGGGAGGAGCGGTACTAGAGGGAATGCATAAATCAGGGAATACCGATCCCATGAGATTGTCAGGGCATCTGAGCCTTGAACATAGGGATCTCTTGTTCTTGACTCAAAGCTGTCCAGTTTTGTGTTGAACCTGGAAGCCAACAGGTCCACATCTGGGGTTCCCCATTTCTAACATGATAGGCGAGGAATATGCCCTGCTGCTGAGGCCAAGATGTGATTCACCTCTTTTTGGGCATCCAGACTTCTGGTGCCTCCTTGGTGATTGATATAGGCTATGGCCGTAGCATTGTCGGACTGAACCTGAACAAGCCAGCCTTGCAGTCTGAAAGACCAAACTTTGAGGACCAAATGAATTGCCCAAATCTCCAGAATGTTGATTGGTAGGAGCTTTTCGACCCCTGACCACTTTCCCTGGGCAGATGCTTCTTCTAGCACTGCCCCCCAGCCCAGAAGGCTGGCATCTGTGGTCACCACTTTCCAGGTAACTGGAGTGAAGGATTTTCCTTCTGACAGATTTTGGGGGAGCAACCACCAATTGAGGCTCTGGCAAACCCCTGGAGATAAGATCATAGAAAGATCCAGGGCCTGAACATCTTTGTTCCAAGCTGACAGAATTCCGCCCTGTAATGGTCTTGAGTGAAACTGGGCGTAAGGGACAGCTACCATCTTTCCCAACAATCTCATTCATAGACGGATGGAAGGTCTTCTTTTCGCCTTTACCACTCGGACCAAGGCTTTTGCCTTCGGCTTGGGAAGGAATACCTTGCTTAGGGACGTGTCTATAATCATTCCCTTGTACTCATTTTTTTTTTGAGGCTGCAAGAAAGATTTCTGCAGATTGAGGACCCAGCCTATGTACTCTAAATATTCCACTGTGCGGTGCACATTGTGGCCCAAGCGTGCGGCAGACTGATCTATGATCAACAGATCATCCAGGTAGGCTGTTATCACTATACCTCATGCTCTTAGCCTTGCCAGGGCCGGGGCCAGTAGCCAGCCCGAAAGGAAAGGCCACAAACTGAAAGTGGCACTGATCCACTGTAAACCTTAGAAACCTTTGGTGAGCGGGAAATACTGGCACATGTAGATATGCATCTCTGAAGTCTATTGATGCCAGGAATTCTCCTCTCTGAAGGGTGGAAACAACAGAACGGACAGACTCCATGCGGAAGGAGCGAATGTTCAGAAACTGATTCAGACTTTTTAGATCTAGGATAGGTCTGACATCACCGTTTGGTTTTGGAACCATAAACAGGTTTGAATAGAATCCTGACCCCTGATCCTCTGGGACTAACTCCAAGAATACCCCTTGGGACAACAGGTGTTCCAAGGCCAATAGTAAAGGCCTTCTTTTTTCTGGATCTTTTCTTACACGAGGCCGGGGTACCAACCATCTTAGGCCTTTGATATCAGCCTGAGGAATGGATCCGGTTATAGCTCCTAGGTCTCCGCAGCTAGACCATCAAAAGAGCAATTTTCTTCTTAGCACATGTTGAATGTGACCAACAACCTTAAACACTGGCGAATAAAACAAGGTACTCTCCATTTGGGAGGGGTTATATAGGGGAGGAACTCAATTTTAATTGGGTTTGCCATGTCCAATCACCTGTGGTGACTACATAACCCATTAACTAATTAAGGCTCTGTGTTCCGTGATGTATAATCAAGAAAAAAATAAATATATATATATATATATATATATATATATATATATAGACTTAGGCCGCGTACACACGATCAGACCGGTTCGATGAAACTGGCCTGAAGACCAAATTGATTGTGTGTACGGCCCATCGGACCGTTGTCCATCGGACCAAAGTTTTAAAACTTGCTTTAAAATCTGTCTGATGTACACCTGTCCGTTGGACCAAAACGATAGTAAGTACATAAAAGCATCAGACCAAAAACCCGCGCATGCTCAGAACCAAGTCGACGCATGCTTGGAAGCATTGAACTTCGTTTTTTCAGCACGTCGTTGTGTTCTACATCACTGCGTTCTGGCCGGATGGGATTTTGGACTGATGGTGTGTAAGCACATCAGACCACTTAAGCGGTGGTCTGATGAAAACGGTCCGTCGGACCAGTGTCATCGGTTTGGTCTGATCATGAGTACGTGGCCTTAGAGGGAACCTGATTTTTTTCTGCTGTGGTTTCATCTACACAAGGGCTGCAAAGGGGAGAGTACAGTAGTGAACTCGCTAGGACAGGCTGAGCGTCCTCATCTGAGCACAAGAAGTGGAAACTCCTCATGCCTCGTACACATGATCGCGATTCCCGAAGAGAAAAGTGCGATGTGAGCTTTTTGTCGCGAATTCTGACCATGTGTATGCTTCATCGCACTATTTCTGTGAGAATTCCGGCCAAGAAAAGAATGAGAGCAGGATCTCAATTTTCATGGCAGGAAAAATTCCTACTGGGAATCACGATCATCTGTATGCAATTACAACTAGAAAAAAAACCTGCATGCTCAGAATCAAGCAGAAGAGCCGAACTGCCTATTGAACTTCATTGATCTCGGCTTGTCGTATGTTTTGTATGTCACCGCGTGCTTGACGTTCTGAATTTCGTCCAAGATTAGTGCGATCGTGTTTCAGCTGTTTTCCTGCTAAAAAAACCTGCGGTTTTCTTTTCGGAAATCGCGATAGTTTGTACGAGGGATAAGAGTTCCTACATGCAGGATTATCTGGTACTGTATTTACACAGAAGTGCAAGCTTTTTTTTCTATAAGGGAGAAAAAAGGCTTTATAGTGTTGGGGAACTGTCATTTTATGATTTTTCTATAATTGTAATTCAGCTTTTTTCCCACTTAATCCAAACCTAAAATAACGAACATACTAAGTCTCAGGTCGCGTACACACGGCAGAGAACCTCGACGGGCAGAACACATCGTTCCGCCCGTCGAGGTTCTCTGCCGGCCGTCAGATTCGGCTACCCGCCCGTCGGGAATGGCAACCACCTGCTCTCTATTTCTGCTCGACGGCATTCCCGACGGGATGCTCGCTGAGAGCGTACACACGGCCGAGGTTCTCGCTGGAATGCAACCTCGGTCGTGTGTACGCCGCCTCACTTTTGCACCCTTCATTGAAGACACCTAAAAATGTTTTCAATTAAAAAATTTGATTATTTTTTCAGTGTTGGCTGTTAGGGTATAGTCAAATTTAACTGCATAGCACCATTAATAGAGCTAGTGGTACAAAGCCTAGTAACTAACGTTCTTCCCTTCAGCAAAATACCCCACGCTTTAACTCTCTATTGAAGAAGTCGCTTACATCATTAATAATGCAGAGTATCTCCATGCAGGGACACGGGAGGAAGCCTGACTGCTCTCGCTAAAGCGGCCGATGGCATCTGTCATTTACACGCAGCTCACGCATTTCGTTATCTCCCCAAGGAGATGCTGCAACTTTCAGGTATCATCCAAAATATTGTCACTGTGGTGCTTTTTTAATAGACAGCAGGGAAGGCAGGATTGATATGCAGCTGACGTCTGCCGGTTAATGATGGAAAGTGCCGAATTGTAAGCTGTGAAGAGCCCCAGACTTGCGGTGACACAGTGAGGCACTGACTCCCCTATCAACTAACACAAGGACAAGTGTAGAATATGTCAGCTTGCCTGTCAGCTTATATCAGAAGACAGCCGACAATGTCTGCTGCTGATAACCTCAATACTTTGTCCGTATAGTGTAGGATATCCACAACCTTTCTTACCAGGAGGCAGCCTTATCTTCTCCCGGCCTAAACTGTCTCCTATCCAATGCTACAGTATGTGTACATTGGAAAATATGTCATTGTCTCCAATGGGAAGTAGATCAACATCATTGCCTTTTGAGGCAATGTGTAACTTTAAGCTAGGGTTAATAAAGTTCTAATCAAAGTAGCTAAAGCCAGAACAATTTCTTTTAGTTTTGGATACAGAAGGAAATGGCCGTGACTGGACACCTGCATGGTACAGCTCATGGCTCGCTGCATCGGGTCAGGGTTGTGCGCATACAGTATCTGCTCATGCTAAGATGCGTGCTAATGCGCATGTGCATGTCCAGCACTAGCTTTGCCAGAGAGCCCTATTTAAAGAGGTTGTATAGGTTCGATTTTTTCTATTAGATCCTGCTGTTCTGGGGTCCCACGGCAGCTCTCTAGGCTCCTCCCCGCTAAAGCTAACCCCCTCTGGGAAGCTCTTTCTTGAGGGGGTTAACTTGGGGGCGCGCTCCTGTGTCATACACTTGGCGTCCATAAATGCCAAGTGTATGACTCAGTCCCACCCCCCAGGGTGGATGCATTAAGGTGAAAAAACACAAACCTTTACAACCCCTTTAAAGCACAGCTCAGCTGAGGGGAGTTGCTGCGTTATCGGTTTTGGTCAGGACTCTGTAAAGGCCAGTTACATAGTTTCATAGTCGGTAATAGTACATCCCATATCCCCGTATGTTGTGATCGTTAAGGTGCCCATCTAATAGTTTTTTGAAAATATCGATGCTCCCTGTTGATATCACTTGTGGAAGAGAATTCCTTATCCTTACTTCTATGACAGTAAAGAACCTTCTACGCAGTTTAAGGTTAAATCGCTTATCTTTCAATTTCAGTGAATGGCTGCGTGTCTTTTTAAATTCCTTTTCACTGAAAGTTTTTTTCCCTATGAGGGGGTCAACAGCATGGTATTTGTACATCACTATCATATCCTCTCTCAAGCGTCTCCTCTCCAGAGAGAATAAGTTCAATGCTTGTAGTTTTTCCCCATAGCTGAGATCCTCTAGTCCCTTTATTAGCTTTGTTGCCCAGTTAATATTCCTCACCCCAAACTAGCTCATCCATGTCTTTATGGACCTTGCTTTGTGCACTGGTGTCCAGTCATGTGGGAACAAAAAGGGGCCATCCCCAAATTATTCCTACAAAGTAGGGAGCATGAAATTGTCCAAAATGTCTTGGTATACTGACACCTTAAGAGTTCCCTTCACTGGAACTAGGGGGTCAAGCCCAACCCCTGAAAAACAACCCCACAATATAATCGATTTGGACCAGTGCACAAAGCAAGGTCCATAAAGACATGGATGACAGAGTCATGACCTCATGGCATAAAAATAACTGCTTGTCAGGGTCAGTAACGTGGAATTGAACCCAGGACCGCTCTGTTGTTATTCCAACTCCTTATCTCTGAGCCACCTTTCAGTTTAGCTGTCCATTGAAGCCTGGTGCTGACTGCTTGATCTCCCTACTATCTGCACTTGTCCAGCTGAGGCAGGTTGCCTAATCAACTTGCATATAAAGCCCTGCCTCACTATGAGGGAGGTGTCAGTTCATTCTGATCAGATCATTCTGTCTGTGCCAACAGTTCCTATATGTTGATCTTCTGCTGCAAGACTGATCCCTGGCTTTTGACCCTTGGCTCGTTTTTGGACTTCTGCTTGCCTGAACCCCTGACCCCGGCTTGGACTTTGGTTACCCGATCTTCACCTGCCCTTTGACCCCGGCCTGTATTGTTGGACTTTCCCTGTCTTCTCCAGCCCCTGACCACAGCTTGTCTCCTGGACCTGTTTTCAGCCCTGCCCTGACCAGTGAAGTACTTTTGTGCCTGGACGGTCTTCTGTTCATCTGCTGCAGCCTTCCAGTCGGTGATCGGCCTGTACCTGCTCCACGCACCTGACCATCGTCTTCCCGCTGGTACCGGTGCCTCCCGGTGCGTCCGTCCCTCTGTCCCAATCTCAGGGGGCGGATCGCATCAGGTCGCAAAGGTAGCTCACAAGTCTGCAAATGGACTCCACTCTAGGTAAGCCCTCACATAATGAACTGACCAATAACATGGAGTCCGCAGACTTGTATAAAATGCTCACCTCCCTGACTCTGCAAGTCTCCAGCCTGGGCCATACCATTCTGGAACTACAGCAAGAAATTCAGTTACTTAAAGGGACAGCACGCCCAGCCCCGTAACCAGCATGTCCAGAGCCATTTGTTGTTATGCCAGAGAAATTTGATGGTAGCCGTGCATCCTTCTCATGTTTTAAAATGGATTGTCAACTATTATTTACTCTTAAACCTAGGACCTATGCCACGGACTATATTAAGGTTCGTGCTACCATCAACCTGCTTATAGGACAAATTAAATCATGGGCTCATCAGTTGTTGCAGGAAAAGAGTGCAGTCTTGGACACCTGGGAAACCTTTATGTTTGCTTTAGACTCATACATTCCTGTCTCCAAGAGGATCAACGCTCCCAGGTCTGCTCTCAATTCACGTGGCCTACGGGTATCCAGGGACAGAAATATTCCGTACAGACACAACATCAAGCCAGCCCAGTATGTGCCAAGCTATGAACCTCTGTATGTGCCCAACCATGAAGTCCCAACACCACAAAGCCTTGACGCTCCTGTGGATGCACCCACGACTACCTTGGAGGATGAGGAACCCATGCAGATCGGGGCCATCCGGTCCGGGCTATCTTGGGTAGAAAAAGAGCGAAGGAGAGGCTATGGACTTTGTTTTTACTGTGGTGTAAGTGGGCACTTTATTTCTCTTTGCCCAACCCGCCCACCTCGGCCAAAGGCTCTTCAAGTGGGTACTATTGGGAGTTTTTTTGCTACCCCGGAATCTTGGCCTGTTACGCAGCTTGAAGTTCCTGTGCCCCAGTCTGACATTCCGGTGACTACTGTCCAGTCCAATGCACCTGTTCATCAGCTTGCTGTACCTACCTTCCCAGTTGAAGTCCCGGCTCCAGTGTCCTCGATTCCGGCTCCTGTGTCTCCAGTTCCAGTGTTTCCAGTTCCAGTGTTTCCAGTTCCAGTGTTTCCAGTTCCAGTGTTTCCAGTTCCAGTGTCTCCAGTTCCAGTGTCTCCAGTTCCTGTTCCTGTGTCTACAGTTCCTGTTCCGTTGTCTCCGGTTCCAGTTCCGGTGTCTCCAATTCTCGTGTCTCCAGTTCCTGTTCCGGTGTCCCCAGTTCCTGTTCCGGTGTCTCCAATTCTCGTGTCTCCAGTTCCTGTTCCGGTGTCCCCAGTTCCTGTTCCGGTGTCTCCCGTGTCCCCAGTTCCTGTGTCTCCGGTGTCCTCAGTTGAAGTTCCAGCTCCGGTGTCCCCAAGTGAAGTTCTTCCACCTGACTGTGTCTATGCCTCAAATGGTACCATGGTCCGTAAACAAGATCTAGTAATATTTGAACGAGCTTTACAAGCGAGGAGTGCACCCCCTGCAAGAACTTCAAGATCAACTAAGTCCAAAAAGAAAAAGTTAAAATCTGCTTTGTTTCCCCATGGTTTGGACCTTAAAGACTGTCCCTATGATGACACTCCTTTAAACGCCCGGAGGGCGTTTCTAAGGGGGGGGAACTGTCAGGGTCAGTACCGTGGAATTGAACCCAGGACCGCTCTGTTGTTATTCCAACTCCTTATCTCTGAGCCACCTTCCAGTTTAGCTGTCCATTGAAGCCTGGTGCTGACTGCTTGATCTCCCTACTATCTGCACTTGTCCAGCTGAGGCAGGTTGCCTAATCAACTTGCATATAAAGCCCTGCCTCACTATGAGTGAGGTGTCAGTTCATTCTGATCAGATCATACTGTCTGTGCCAACAGTTCCTATATGTTGATCTTCTGCTGCAAGACTGATCCCCGGCTTTTGACCCTTGGCTCGTTTTTGGACTTCTGCTTGCCTGAACCCCTGACCCCGGCTTGGACTTTGGTTACCCGATCTTCACCTGCCCTTTGACCCCGGCCTGTATTGTTGGACTTTCCCTGTCTTCTCCAGCCCCTGACCACAGCTTGTCTCCTGGACCTGTTTTCAGCCCTGCCCTGACCAGTGAAGTACTTTTGTGCCTGGACGGTCTTCTGTTCATCTGCTGCAGCCCTTCCAGTCGGTGATCCGCCTGTACCTGCTCCACGCACCTGACCATCGTCTTCCCGCTGGTACCGGGTGCCTCCC